>QYTT01091046.1:0-13688 GCA_006980735.1 Dasypogon diadema
GCAAATCAGGTTCACATGCGGTAAATAACGTTCAAGAAAAGCCTTACACCAGAGTGGGATATAGCTCCGGTCAAAAGTGATATCATTTACAAATTTAGACAGTCGTTAAAATTTGATTGGAATATCCTAGAAGATGCACTTTCCAGGAAGTTGAATTTAGTACCATTAAACTAGCGGCAGAACGCCGCAACTGTACACTGGTGTAAGGAGTATACTCACCAACTTTCTGGTTACTACCGGGTACCTGAACATTTCCGTCAAGATTTAATCCCCTCTGTCCACAGTGTAATGCATCCAGAGAAATTTTCCAGATGTTTCCGCCGATTATTACAACTCTTCCCCAGAGAGAAAACGCCCATAAATCCCGGAAAACTAGGTATAAACCACAGAAGTAATAAATTTTGACAAGTTTACGAGCTCCATCCACTCGATCTGCCCAACTCCTTAGCAGCTCTCGAAAGTAATGCCGTTCCTCAGTTGTGGTTCATTACGGGAACATATCCTTCTTGGAAGGCGCCCAGTGTGTCCGCATACATCAGCATGGACGCGTGATATACGACCGCTCTTCAGTTAATTTCTATTCATTTTTTAGGAAATTCATTTGTAAACGGGCAGAAAAATGTTCTGTCATTCCTGTGCTGGACAAAAAGAGTCGGGCGCAATTTATTGTCCGACTTCTTTCATGAGCCGGATAAGTTAGCCCGGGTTCTTCCTGTCCTTTGAAATCCTCGCACTTGTACACAGCTTTATGGTGGCCAGCTTCCTCTGACTGTGACCCAATACAGTTGGGGCCTTAATTAATTTGTGCTCCACAGACTCTTTTCGAACACTGCAGAGGGATTTTTTTACAGCAGTAACTGGATGCAGGAAAAGTGGTACCCCCTCTCTGGGCGCATTCCTCTTCTGCTCTGGCTTCCTTTGTTGCATGTTGCTACTTTGTTGCCACAGTCGGAACCCAACAGTGTAGTGATCCGTAAGGAGTTTAACTCTACAAATCAGCGGAACAATTTCCTGTCTTCTGAAACTGGTGTTAGTAGTGGTGCTACTCAGTAAGTGTTCTCGAGTTGTGGGAACAATTACTGCTTCCGAGGACACTTAAAGGGCCGGAATGATTTCGAGCTTTGTTTAGCTGAATTACTGACTAGAGAGAATTTTGTATTGCTCCTCTTTGAATTTGAATTTCATTCCAGGAATAGTCAGTTGCGTTTGACTTGTGTATAATGAGCCCTGTTAGAAATCTTGATAAAATCAATAAATACACCTGAAATTGCACACAAACCTAACCTATATGTAGAGAGCTTACTTCAATTATCCTCCATGCCTTGACAAATTACTCTGTCTTCACTTAGTAATCGTTTTAAGGGTTTTTTTTTAAATTCTGCCAACGCAAGAATCCTACCTTTAAGGAAACTTATCAAGACATGAAAAAGACACTACAGGCTATGCAAAGGTCAGGACGGCTACTAGTCCTTAAAAAAAAAGTGTAACAACTATTTACTACTCTTCCCTACAGTTTCCCTCTTTTCCATCCAATCACCGGAAATTTGAAGTACCGGCACTTTTATTCTCTACGCAATCGTCCTGTGCGTTTCAACTCTACAGAAAGTGCAGTTATTTTGCGAGCTCACGTCGAACTAAAAATGGGTGACCTGGATGTGTATTGCATAATTATGGCAACACTCATTCCTCGACCAGGTCGCCATAATTTGCACAGTTTTTACCGCTAAAGTCGTAGCATTCTTCCTGTCATTAGGGTTTTCCAAGTACGTGATATTTACCGTAAACTTTGCACCCTTTAGCCACTTCTCGCTCGGACTTAGTTTCGCTCTTGAGACTTCTTCGTCTTGAAAAAAAGAAAGGACTCCTTGTTGATGGGGAGATGTGCATTAAAGAGCGGAACTAACGCACAAGCCACTGCTTTTCGCCAAAGGGTTGCAACTCCTACCCTTCTTCTTTTACTTCTGCTGTTTTTTCTCGTTTTTTCCACATTTTTTACAGCTGACAATTGTTGCCCCAGCTGCATTACAATGTTTCAGCACACTGGCAGCATCCACATTTATTCCGTTGCGATTAAATGGGTGAGGTTCAAAGGTTGCCTGGCTGTTGAACGGTAGGCGCACCAGTCCCGCTTAATTGTGCATGAGAGAAATATGGCGCGATTGCATCCAAGCGTGAATTTTAAGTTGAAGTTATGGTGAGACTTTTTAAAGTTAATTTGTGCATTTTGCAATCAACGTCCCTTTAGTCGACCTCCTTGAAAACGTATGGCCTTCCTCAATTCCCTGCTCATTTGAATGTTGCGATTTCGTTATGGTTGAGTGGCAATGCAATCAGGAGAATTTGTTTGCAAGCTAGAATTTACAGTGCTAAGCAGTGAAGCAGTTCAGTAACTAGAGTTCTGAAGGATTCTCTGGTGGGAAAGAGCACGTCTTGAGTGTTAAAGAGTGAAATCTTTCTTTTGGGTGTTTATACTCGCTGAGCAGTTTTTTCTTATTAGAGGTCTCTCTCACTTCTGTTCGGTATTCTTCATTTCGAGATGCAATTAGGTTTCCGTTATTTTGGTCCTTCGAGCCGGATCAGACCACAATACCTCAGAATTACTATCAGTGAAACAAAGATCTTTAAATATTTTTGTTCTTCATCAAAACAACAGAAGAAATCTAAAATCTAAAGATTTCGAATGGCGCCATTGCGAAAAAGATACTTCTAATTAAATTTTGCTTCATCCCGACTCCTACTGAAAAATTGTTGCGCTTCGCTCCCTTAAAACAAGATATTTTAATGTAGATAACATCACAGTTTAAGTGGCAACACGATTGCACTACCGCACTGTAAATCAAGAAATCATCGACTATCATGTTTGCATTAAGTCAAATCGGTACAACCCCCCTCCTCTTCGCACCATTTCACTAGGATTACGTCATCAGGGATTTAATTGATTATCAGGTTCCAACTTGGTCTCCTTAAAGACCTGTTAGAACAAATGGGAATACGCCCTACAAATTAAGGACAACATGTTATCGGAAAAAAGGCAATACAAACCTCGACCTAGCCCAGAACTGGTCGCAGCAACAAAAGAAATGTACCAATATCAGATAACGGTTAATTGCGTCCGCTGTTGTATGCTCGCTAAGGAGCGATACCCAGAAAAGAATTCTACCTTTAGTAGGATAGGTAGCGTGCCAAAGGGTAATTTTCCCGTCGCGGTATAGTAGACTCTCAGACAATATATTGCGGCTGGTGAATGTTGCGTGGCAGACGCACATACACACACTCCACACAGAAAATTCGACCAAAAAACAAGGAGGATTCCGACTTCACATCAACCAGCATGTGGAGCAATTGCATTCCTTGGAACCTTTGCCATTTCTTTTCTCGCTGTAGCCAGACAATCCCTCAGCTGGGGCTCATTATTTATGAAGTTTAACAGCATATGCTCTGTGGAATGGCTTGCTGTGGTGGTGGTGGTGGCCTTTTGCGCTCAGTGTTCATGGCGAGCAGGATTTATTTTATAACTGTAAATGCCAAATTGCAGACTTTAGAGGACATTAAACACCCGCTAGTGTCTTGGCAGACTATTATTGGGTGGATCTTTGTCTGCTCCATTATCCCTTCAGTCAGGGCACACTATATGAGGTCTGTGCTGGCGCTCCGCTGCCAAGAATCTACTCAAGTGTTCATAAAATACCCGGAATGTCTCGAACAGGCGACAGTGTATTTTTTTAGTTATGGCCCTTCGGTAGGTATGGTGGTGGTGGTGGTGCTGTGGTACAGTCACACAAATTTCTCTCGGCGTATTGAGGATTTCTACGAGTCTCGGGAGTTATTTTGCTTCTTTTGGAAGCACTCCACATTCGCGTGAAAAGATGGGGCACTAGTGATAAGAGTTCACATCTCGGAAGATTTAATTAAAAAGCCGAAAAAATGGTATTTCACCTCCATTTTGGGTCACTATTTAATTATAGTTACGCTGGGAAGCCTGTAAGGAAACTACCTTCAACGCAGAATGATGTGTACCAAAATCAAGATCTAGCAGGAGCAAGCGTTTATCTCGAGAGGTCAGAATTTCATTGTCTGCCATTAGTGTAAGTTCTGCCCGTACACACAAAGCAACTGCAAATTCTTGTAAGTAATTCCTTTTAACCCCAACTAATCCATCCGCACTATAGCCAGCCGGCCCACTCCTGAGTAAATTTATTCAACGCCACCCATCAATAAGCGAAATAATCGAGTGATAGCCATTGCTACATCCAATTACGTCGCTTAAAGTCTTAACGGTCGAATTAAAACGACGTTAAAAATTTAATTACTCGGCCAGCGCACTAATTTATTTTTAATTTAAATTTTCATGAACCGAGGCGCCCTCATTGCGGCCTGGTGGGGCGCTAAAATTGCCCTGTTAGCTTGGTGCCGGCCGGTTTCATGGTTGTAATTTTTAATTTAATTTTGTTGCGCTCGTGATAGATTGGCACGAGAGTGGCGACCAACCTCCAGCCGTATATGACAGGGTGGCCGGTGTTGACCATGATTCCCTGTATCTCAATAACTGGCCGGCCGGCACTGAGTAGATAATTGCGCGCCTCTTCAATTAAAATGCAAAAGCGCGGGGGTGGGGTATTTGGCCACTAGGTGAGTGTGGCTCGAAGGGGAGGGCACTCTGCCGAGGGATGTAATTGGATTTGCTAATTAATTCCTAAAGATGATCTGCTAATTACGGATTTAAGTGGTTCCTGTAAATGCATTGATTGAGCACAAATGCAGAGAACAATAGCGCCTGCGGGCGGCAACGACTTGTGCCACCTTAAAGCCATTAAGTGGAAGGATATCGAGAGATGCACATACCGAAAAGATCTCATAAAACATTTCGATAGAGAACTCTCAATGGCAATATAAACGTTCACAAAACGTCCCAAAAGGTAAACATTCGAATCACCCGAAAGAATTCCACTTACATTCTTTCAGCAAGTGGACACGGCAGAGACGTTGGGGGAGTCGAACAAATCTGATAACCGCAACGATAGCAGCCAGCATCCCAAGAAGTCTGAATTTTTTATATCGCTTTCATCTGCTCAATGGTATCAATGGGGAACGGGCTCGTATTGGAATCCTTTTCCGTAATAAAAATCACTGAACAGTCCATTAAGGAATTTCTTACCTCGATGAGCACAGAATGGAGCTCAACAAATTCTTCCTGTAGAAGACTGCAATTCGTTTAGTGGGGCGCAACCAGGACGTTCCCTGAGGTTTTCTTTAATATGATAACATCCGGCCAAATGAGAGCACTATATGGGGCTGCGTGGGACGACCTGGACATTGGCAACCAACAAAAGTAACATAAAGGCAAGCAATACATCCCCAACTGAGGACTCTCCAAACAATTGCTCGACTAGAAGATTTCTTGCTGACTGATTTCGGATAATTCGCCAGGAGAATTGAACCTCCTGGACCAGATATTGTGCAATATTTCAGCGATGAATGAGAGGTCCAAATTGGCCGCGTGATAAGAATCCCCCACTGATGGGTTCGGATTTCAAGCACATCTGAGCCAGGGTAAGCGAGCAACGATTCATCCTTCGTTTTATTAAATTTCGTTGGGACTTTCGATGCAAAAAAGAATCTGAGCAAATTCTTTCGCAAGGTCTTATCATTTTAACCGTCTTCTGTCCGTTCAGAAACAGTTTAAACAACTAAAAGAACTTTTGCGCTGGCGGGAGAAGGTCAGGAACTATTATTTATTTTTTGATTGAATGGGAAACTTTCCGCTGCTTCTGAGAATTCAGTTTGCAGTTTTTCAAGTCTCCTCCTTAATCTGCTTCTGGTGGAAAATGTAGGACGGGCGCTTTATTAAAAAAAAAAAAAGTGCAACTGAATAAAGCTGTGCCTGAGTATCGATAATGCAGCGCTTTATCAATTTATAATTGCTTTCCGTTTCGTGCGAATTAAAGAATCTCAGATGAAGAAACCAGCTTTCAAGTTCAATGCAAGACACTAGTACCCGATCTCGGGCTTCTTGCGTAATATTTCTGTAACGTGACAAGATGTCAGCAGTTGAAGGAAGGAATGAACTTGAGAACTCTTCTCATTTCTTTTGTTTCGAGGCAAGGCTATGCAATTAACAACATAAGTACCGCTTGCGACGTTGCAACTTGTGATGTAGTTTCGTGCGAAACCAATTTCCTGAAAACTGATGAAAATAGCTTTCATTATAAGGTGTGAGATGATTACACAAACAAAAGCTTCAAATCCACCAATCCAGTCCAAAGGATGGAGTGTTGAGCATCAACTGTGGATGATGTCTGTTCCTGAACATTGAAGAGGCTTTCAATAATGGATCTCAAGAGATGGACCTTTAATGAATTGAATTAACTCTATAAAGCACGCCAGTAGCTGAGTTGCTTCAGGAGCGAATTTGTTCCTCTGTGGGTGCCGATCGATGACTTGCTTCTTAATTATTTTGTCTTTTCCATACTTTCCATATTTCTGTTATCGCTTCATTGCTTATGGAAAACTCTTCTAACATTTGACACGTTTAACTTGGGCCTGATTCCAAATCTACTTTAAATTCTCTGACCCTGACTATATTCAACTATGTCGTAAAAGTCTTTCTGGCGAACAAGAGTGCCGTGTGTTAACTGACAAAAAAGGAAAATGAAAGATATAAATCCCAGCCAACGTTTCCCTTCTTTGACAGCTTACCATCGTTAA
Organism: Dasypogon diadema; assembly: GCA_006980735.1. NCBI lineage: Eukaryota > Metazoa > Arthropoda > Insecta > Diptera > Asilidae > Dasypogon > Dasypogon diadema. Next base: position 6,706 of record QYTT01091046.1, read on the forward strand.
ACACCCGCCACAATGTGCAAATTGTGGCACTTATTCGTCACTTGTCAGTGTAATCTGATGCCTAATAAATTGCAATTACCGCAAAGTGTTCAACAGCGTCGGGGAATCCCCGCGAAAAGCACATCGGCTCCATTAGTAGCGGCGCCCATGCAATCGAACTCATCCCAGTACCCATTGAGGCCATTTCCAACTATTATTCTTAATTAATGTTGAATAATCTTAATGGCGCAATGGGTGCCTTCATAAATTCCACCGCGGGACCTTTATCTAACCCGCTCGCAAAGTTTTCAACTTTCCGACAAACTTTTCGCCGTCGCTTGGGAGTTCGCGTCTGCTTCGCTTCCACCACTCGCCTGGAATCTTCCCAACTTCTTCAATGAATCATAAAATCAATTACTGACTAGTTGACGTTTTTCTGTTTGTTGGCAGCGGGAGGGAAGACGAAATGGTGTTTACACTCCCAAAATGGAAGTAAATGAGATTTTGATTGTGTGATGTTTGGCAAACTATTATGGATGACCGGAAGAGCCATGCTGGGTAGCGTTTAATGCATACAACTCGGTCTCTGTGTTACGTAAACATATCACAGTTGGTACAGCATGCGGTTGTTTGATCTACAACCCGTTCGGGCATTCAGTTCACATCAGAGACTATAGAAGTGAACGCCATAATCTTAAAGGATTAAAGATTCTGAAGGGCATAAATGTCAGAATGGGAAGTGATGATAAAAGCAAACACGCCATCGATGATGCAAAGCAGCGACACGATGGACATTAAAAATCCGATTACAATGCGGCCAAGCGTTCGGCACTTCCCCACAACCAGATGCAAAGTAGCTATCCGGTGTCAGGGCTTCCTCTTCTTTGAAAGTTCCGAGGAGTCACACAATAAAAACTTTTTGTCGTAGCTGCGACTAAACAAATTCTCTGTGAGAGTGTGATTTGCAGAGTTCCCCTTTGAAGGCATCCTGAAGGCGTAAAAAATAAGGCAGCCTGTGGCTGTAATAGCAGTCGAGCCAGGAACCAACTCAGGAGTTTATTAACTGCACATGCTGAAAGTTTATCGTTTCTAGGAAGTATTTCGAGTGGACTTAATCACCAGCTCCCTAGTTTTGGATGCACTTCGTCCGTATACCGGAAGGTTTGGAGTAGTTATTACATCCCAAGCCCCAAAACTAGCTCCTCCATGCAGAGAACTAAGACCCCAGGTAATTGAGGCTGTCATGGACACACCGGACGGAGATTATCACATGAATCACCCCGCAAATGAGCATTAACCAACTATTTATAGTCCCTTCCGTTGGAGGAGCGTTAACACGGTCTCAGAGGCTGTGCAGTTTTAAAATTTTCCCGTTAAACTCAATTACGATCACAGCCGCATGCAAATCCTGTGCTTGACTCACCCGGCACAAAATCAACGAAATTTGCATTCTTCATGCCGGGGGACCGTATAAATGGCCATGCCGCCATCACCATCCACCGGGATGTGGTGTGCACGTCAATCCTCGCTGCGACGATGACGAGCTGAATATTCATTACACCAATTAGACCACAAAATTTGAGTCGTGTCAATCAATGTTCTCGTGCATGATTTATTTATGGACTTTTTTCGGTGATAGCCGAACTGACCATCTTCCTGACGCGGACCTCATAAATTTGCCACGAAACTGGGTCGATGTGCAGCTCCATGCGACTCCTGCAACCGCCCATTCCGAGTGAAAGTCAATGTAATTCCCGGATAAGCTGGATTCGTGCTGACTGCGGAATAACAAAGGCCTGAAGCAAATTGATTCATTTGGTCCAGGACTTTCTTTGAATTGCATCTAATCGGAATTCCAATTCCCGTTTAAGCCTGCGAGTGGAGCACTGCAGATGACAATTACTGGCAATTTCCGCATGGGGACGTAGAGGGATTGTGATGCTCTAATCGAATCGGGGATGATGTATACAAATTTAGGGTACATAGAATCGCGTGAGGTCCAGGCAAAAACCTGATGAAATCCCGCAGGAAATAAATGGTGTCACGACATTTCAAATTCCGCATTACAACAAAGCTTAAAGATGACGCAAAGTGTGGTTATTACGATTACGCAAATTCAATCCTACTCAAAAATTTCCAGAATTTCAAATTCTTGTCAATAAATTGTTCCTTTCTGGGTGCTGTCCTCAATTCGACAGCATGAACGAATTCAGTGATGATTGACGAAAGAGCTCCTTTCGGCAGCAGGTAAATAGCACCGGCGGCATGGGTAAGAGGGTTTAGAATTGTCGCTCAAACTTTATTACTCTCCGATATTTTACATAGAAGTAAAAAGGTGCGAGGGATGACATCGAATTTTCACCCTAAAAGCTCCCAGTCACAGAAATGACGTAAATCAGAATGTATAACGTAAGAGGAAGACGCAGAGCTCTTTAATAGAGCCCTGCTTTCAAACCGGGGAACCCACACTTAATAGTACTTAGTTTGTCACTTTTTGCTTGACTTCACACTTGCTAGAAATCGGATCGCATTCCTCAGTATAGTTTTGCACTTATGCAAAAACTCCCCCAAACTTTCCACTGGCACAGCCAAAACTCTCTTTTCCAAGCGGACAAATAAATTAAACCCGTAAGTGTAATGCGTACTGGCGGTGGCATAATAAAATCCGCAAAAAGACCTGTTTACGTTAAGTACCCTCTCACTCCCTGCGCAATGATTGGATATAATTCACCGTAATAGGCTCCTGTTTCATCCTGAGGGCGAGACCCCACTGGCATTGCGTGACACCTGGCGGAGGTGTTCCTACAAGTAGTTAACCAGTTAATGTGCAAAAAGGTGATTTATTCTTTTACAGGTGGCAGGAGGACGCGACGTGATTTACTCCCTCGAAAGTAAATTAATTTCGTGTTTTTTAGGTATACTACACTAAATGCCAGGTCTATGGTTATTCTTTTCCCCCTCTCCCTCCCCGGTCTGGACAGCCGTATTTATAATGTTTTTCGTAAATGTGAATTTGTTTACAATGGACTTTAATGATTGTTTTGGGAAGAAACAATATGGTCGTGCAAACATCGTGGACGCAGATATAAAAACTGATAGAAATAATTTTGAATTAACATCCTTTTAACTAAAATTTTCTCAAAATATGTTCCGTTTCATACTGACAGAAATGTACGACTTTTTCACCAATTTTCTATAACTTAGAACTCAAACCTTTCATCAAACTTTTGCCGTTAGTTTTAAATCACCCTTTTGAATACCTTTTCTCACTTTTCATGCTATTCTTTGATGTCGGTGATTTCTCTTGATATCTTTATTAGTTCCTGTTTCACCAACGCCCAAAATCGGTAAATAGATCGTGCCTGAGGGACTTTAGATTCTTTTAAATGCCTACAGCATAGTGACAAGCTGCACGATCAAGCCAGAACATATTCTTCAACAAATCTTAACGTCGACGATGTACTTCAATTGGTTTATAGAACCTTCCATGACTCTATCATCTCGAATTACGCACTGCCAACTTATATTCTTTTTGACAAATTTTCCCCTCAATTTATATTCTTGTTTCGGTTTTATGTTTGTGTAGTCGATAAATGAATAAAATTTATGACCAGGTAATATACCTAGCTTTCTCTAGTAATAGATTTCGCCGTTAGATTAAAATGAGGAGCGTAGAGGTTCTTCAATGTGACATTCATCCCGACTAGAAATGATCTGTTGTAGATCCCTGGTCATTGGTGGTTGTCTTCAAGTATCATGTCGAAAAGCCCTTCGAAGTTCATTTCGTTGCTACCGGGTCCAGATTTACCTCATCAAGGTTACTAGGCGGCCAACCAAGCCTTGTGGTTTAAATGATCTATTTCTTTGCAACCTAATGGCACTTGCCAATAGCTTCTTTTTTTAACTTGCAGATGAAGTTTCAAAAGGTCCAGTAACAGGCTGCAGTGGCAATGCTCTTTGTAATTTTTGCTGGGCTTCCTTTTCTTCAGTTTTTGGCCACTATGCGAGAACCGCATATATAACCATGAGTTTGATGAATGTGGTTTCAATTTGCAAGTTTTATCTGTGGAGTGAGTTTGTGCGGGATTTGAACCCACGCCAACAGGAGAGAAAATCTGTAGAGCTGCGCCATAGCCCGCTCAGCCACCAGCGTGGATAAATATTTTTAAGCGATGAAAAGGCCTTTAGAGGCGAGTAGTCAATCAAATTTTTTAACATCTTTAGACCAACAATTTAGGATATTAATCCTTGTTGGAATGAACGGTTCAAATCACTTAGAATGAAAACGATTGTCCTCAGGAATCTAAGCAAGCAAAACTTAAGTTGATCAAGCAATACAGGAATTGAGAGCTTATAATAGTGCCTGCTTGTCCAAGATCAATATTTGACTATTTCGCGTGATTTCAGCATTCCGTAACTGAAGAAGCTAGTGAGATATCCACAGTATCGAAAATTGACCACCTCTATTCCTACATTCATGCAATAAACCACCGACAGTCATTTAACACTATATTAATCGGTTTTCTTAGATCCCGTCACACTGAATCTTCACAGGACTTATTAAGAATTTTAAAGCAACAAATTATAACATGTTATAAATTTTTGGCAGAAATGTCCTAAAGTTCAATGAAGGAGAACAGATATACACCACAGATATAGATATTCTGGAACATCTACGTTCCATCCTACTGAGACTTATTTAAACAAAAGTCGTTGATGGTTTGCCACAATTATTTAACAGATTCACTGCTACCATTAGTAGAAACGTTTTTGTGAGAAAGATATATGCAAAAATGCATGAGCTTAAGAATCTGTTAAAGAGCACATTAGGCCATCAGAAAAAAAAGCTAGAGTGACGCCTAACAAGTGCTACTGTCACAGAACTCATGGAAAACAATTCTAAGGCAAATTGCAGAAAAATCAACATTACTATACAAGGAACAGCACTTTTCCATCCTCACGTATTTCAGTTCCCCAGTCTCATGGGTAATCGCTAACGTGAACCTCATCTAACTACAATAAGCCCGGCAGATTACATCCCCATACGATGATGTGCCTCTGCTCTCTGCTGACATTGGAAATAACACTTTCAACTCCATTTATCTGCCCCTAGAATGCTGCTTCCATTTTTATAGCGAGCAAATTTGAAAGCCTCTAAATTGCGACCAACTTTGGCAGTAACTGCCTTCTCGGAGCGAGCTCTAGGGGGCAGTAATAAAATTGCATAGCTTTATGTTGCTTACAGGAATTACTCATTGCGTTATAATCAAGTCTCAACATTGCTATAGAGCCCGGCCACCCAAGTCCACTCGTTCATCCCTTGCTTAGCGTTCATGTAACCTTTCATAGCCGTGGGCAGGGTGACGTAGATCTTATCCACTTTGGCTGCTACGACCTACCCAATAGCAACCGAATACGACTTTTGCCAGAAAAGTGGCTCTATTAGCCCTGTAAAATATGGCGACGTTTTTCCTATTACCTTGCAGCCAAAAGCCGCCGACCCATCGCCGAAATCCCGACATTTTGTTTTACAAATTACCCGGTTCAAAAGCCACTTGTGATGCGACATAATAGTTTTCATGATATACCAGAAACGTGTCCTTATTACAAATTGCCGTTTAATGGATTTTTAAGACTCCTGAGGGATTTCCTTGAGCAAGGGAACACTCCGGGTCCCGTGTACGTGTATATCTCAGCTGCACAAATACACGAACGTGTCGCTACCAGTGCTGCTGCCAGTGATGCTACTCAACTCATTCTGCCCGGTGCCCACCGTGCCCCACCGTACTGAATGGAACCTCTGCTCCTGTTGGCAACGTGTTCTGCACGAGAGCGAGAACACTGCTTGCGTGTTCACAGGTAACAGGGAAGATGAATGTTTATAATAAACCTGAGGACTTCATTGCTTTTTCAGGGAGTCTGGATAGTGACTAAGGAGGATTTGCTCTGGGTCCCCGGTGTAAAGTGGTCCCTTTCGTCAAATGCAGACAAACGATGTCTGAGGGTTGACAACTGCCCAGGATTACACACTCTCCCATTCCAAGGTGAGATTAATTAAGGTACGGTGCGGTACGCTTTTGTTGTACTCACCAACAGAAAAGTATAATCCGCCTGATTCTTAGCTGAAGATACTTGCCTAACTGTAATCAACCGCCACCAAAAGCTGTGTAGTCACTGTTCCTTTGTCTGGATGGATTCCTCCTGGGGCTCGCACATCTCCAGTTGTCTTGTCATAATTACCGCCGGGGGAAAACCACGTTATGCCCTAAACTCCCTAAAAGTTACCACAACACAGGAATCCTATGACAATCTCAGGCAACTTCAAGCGCCCGCCAACAGTGCCACCAGCCCTAACCAAGAGCCGGTTTAGATCGGGATACAACTCATACACCGCCCACAAGGGTGCAAATCCCCGGAACGTGTAATTCCGTTCTATCGAGGTCAAGCTGTTTATTAATTACGAGTTTAATCGAACGTAATTATTTCGACAAATTAACCACAATTGCCTGTTTATGGTTACTGGTCGTCGCCGACCTTCTCCACTGCCAACCAATAACATCGCTGGCCGGAACGTACTGTAAACACACCTGTCACCAGGGGGTTGTGTCATACAGTCAATAGGAGGTGCACACATTGTTCCGGTCGGTTAAAGATAAACTCGAAATGAACTCGCAGTCGAGACAGCTGGGACTCGTCTTCCAGCAGAGCCAATCTCCTGATGGCCACCCGATGGAAATTCAACGGTTGCACCGATTTGGATCAGCTTTAATTCAAGGAAAAACAAAATTAATTGAGGTTACATGGATAAATAGCGACGGAGAATATCTTTAGTGCAAACTGGAACGTCAAACTAAACTGGATATCCGATACTTGTTTACTCAGCGAGTGATATGTCATCGCTGCGCCACACACTCCATTACCGTCGAAATTTGATCTTATGTATGGTGCCATCTATTTGGGGGAGCCATCACTATCATGAATGTTTCACAATCGAAATGGAAAGT
>QYTT01091050.1:9532-26616 GCA_006980735.1 Dasypogon diadema
TAATGGACAGGGAAATACCTTTTTAATTTTATACTAATTTCTCCTCAAGTATAAAAAAGGATTAATAAAACAGAATTATTACTTCTTAGAAGGAGAAATGAGGATATTTTTCTTTCTTTCATTTCAATTTCTTTGAATCCTTCATATTTCACTTAAAACCGAAAACATAGTCATTAGCTTTAACTTAAGAACTTCTAACTCGATTCTTCCTATCATATTTTTCATATACCGGAGGATTTTCTTTCAGGCTTAAACTTTTCATTACCTTTCGTACGATTTAACTTTTTTAACGCAAATACCAGGTCTTTCGCGCCCAAATTTTGTACTTGAGCTCAGCACGCCATCCCCTCTCGATTGAGCCCCCTCGCGTTCAAATCCGACGAAGTTTAGAATTTTACCCAAAAAGGTGCCTAGGCTATAGCCCATGAATTTTGCCCGATTTTGAAAAATAATTTCTTCACGCGATTTAGAGAAAATTAGTGGAACATTATATCATTGTAAAGAAATATAAAATAAAAGGAGAGCAAATTGGGAAATATAGATACCATTATGCAAATAAAATAATTAACTAAAAAGCCAATGTAAGCTCAACTTAATTAATAAAGTACGATAACATCGTTATCCTCGTATAAGAATCTGAAATTAAGGGTTCTCTGCTCTAGCATCGCTCGTCCTTCTCCTAATCCCTTTACGTGAAAAAAGAACTGAGATAAGCTTCCCTTGAATCGAGAACGGAAATTTACCAAATATATCATTTTTTTAACTTTTTTTACTATTACTACACACTCTGCAAAGTCGTTTTCACCAAAACTTGAAATAAATACTTCCTCACAATCTGTGTAAAAAAGAATCAAGTCCAAAGTAATTTAAAGCTATGCTGCGATCCTAACACTTTTGCGGTATGTACTTCTAAATCACTTTTTGTGTGTGGTGGTTAAAGTTGAAATACAAAACCCCAAAAAACCACACTTCGTTTGCTAAAAACATAAATTCGTCTGGACATTTAATTAAGCCAAGCCCATTCATGAGATATACGAGCCGAATACTCCTTTCCACAGAATTATATAAAGCACAAGAAACAAAAAGTCCGGACTTAATCAAAAGATGTGTAATTTGAGACATTTGATATACGAAATTCAATTATGATTATAAAAAGTTGGCCTTGTCTGCTTTTAAATTAATGACTCGCATAGGATGCCAATGTCAAGCATAAATAGCAAAAGCACAAGAGTGAATTGATCGCGTGACAACTTTTGTAAACAAACTGAAATCCATAACGGCGGCACGGACTCTAAATAAAACAGAAATATCCTGAGGACGATATTAGTTTGAGAACGGGCATCAGTGTCACACTTTGAGTTTTGAATTATTATATCCATTTCATCTTGGATTTCTGTTGGGTAGTGATTGTTATTGTGTCACTAAACCCTCACAGGCCGCTAATGAATATATGCGACGCCACAAAACTTACGAGTCAGCACTTCTTAGATAAACAACCGCCTACCGAAAGTTGGTCGATTATGTTACGCATATTTTCGCTTTACAAATTAATTCAATAACTAGATGAAAATATAATACATACCGGGTCACATTTCTTTTCGGCACAATATAAGCAAGTATAACAGGCACAAAATTAAGCAAATGAATGGTTGCTTGATAGTAAACAGGGTGAAGGCTTTCTTCTGGAGTTTTAAATACGAACGTAAACAAAATTATTGGGGTGTATAATAAGATGTAATCAGATATAGTCGACGTAAATATAGTGAATAATAATTAACGAACAATTTTAGATAGTTTCTACAAACTTTTATCCAAAAGAGGAGAGTTGCAGAATTTTAAAAACAGAACCGTTTTCAAAGAGCAAAACCCTTAGGACTATTTCATTATTATGAATGGTATTAAAAACTCGCATACAATAGCCGAGCCTTGAATAGACAGATGAAGAATAACGTTTTAAAATTTTGTAAAAGTCCTCACAAATACCTCTCGATTGCTATCTTGTTTCTGTATAACTTGCTTCCGTAAAGGAGCCTTTCGTAGTACCGTCATTCAATAAAGGTAAGGATCGCTAGCCTCTTCCTTTCTAGAAATTGACTGGGCATGAGACAGTTTCCATACAGATAGAAAAGTGCCTTTAGAATAGGATAAATGAAATAGTTTCCTCAGAGATGTAGCCATAAAAAACCCACTGAGAATGCCCGGGTAACATTGAACAGCGTTTTCCCCAAAGGATAATCCAGATCAGACAAGAACCTGAAATGAAAACTACGTGAGAAAATTATGATCTCACTCAGCATTAATCTTAACAGAAGAATAAAAAGTTTTAAGTCCTTTTCTAGACTTCTTTATTCTTTCTCCCAAGACTACTATAACCCTACAAATGTTTACAGGTATACGACGAAATGCATGCCAGTCGTTTTATGTGAGTATCGGTAGTTCAGGTGGTTGTACTGCAGAGTATTATACACTGAAATATGTGTTGCACAGTGAAAAAAAAACATCGTGTATCAACTTACAACATTTGCTAGGTTAAAGTAATTCTCAATTGCTTGCTTTATTTGTCCTCAATTTTGTTACCACCACTGCCATCATTTCACCCAAAATTAACAATTCAGCACGTATCATATCAAATAATGTCATAACTCCCCCAATTCAGGTGTGTGTACACCTGGAAAACTCTAGTGACACGCTTATCTGCTTGCTGTGTATAATCCTGGAATTATTTTCGATTTTTATTTCCCTTCTATCACGTAGTCGTAGGATATGTGAAAACGTACTCCAACTTATTGATTCTATATTATTAACTAGGTTTTAGTTTGCTTAATGCGTGGAACTGACAAATTAATTAGAACTGAACACGATCCGAGCCGGGTAATTATGCTAATCGAGTACATATTCGCTTTTAAGAGATTTTCCCTAACAATGCTATAAGGACTTTCTCGTATTTCATGCATTCTCCTCCACTTAGTACTTCTGACGTCAGATGCGCTTAATTAAAATGCTCAGCTAATTTCGTTTATCTGTTTTATACGGGGAATCTCTTGAGTACCCAATGCCTCGTTGATGAAATTAGTAAATAATTAGTTGTGGCGTTGGCAACCGATTTGGCACTGCTTATCGGAACTGTCATGAGGCTAATGTGCTTCCCTTCGTCGGGTAGTTAAGGCTGCCATCGTAATCCACCCATATGAGTGGCAAAACAAACCCAGCAAACCCATTGGGGGCGTGCGTGCAATTTCATATTCTCGTCCGATATCCGTATTTAATGGGTTCGTGCCGTGCTAGATCAACTAGAGAGATGTCTGCCATCGGCCTTTTGTTAATTCAAGTTCAGCAGGAAATGATTCGTGGCCAACTACTCTAGCAATTAGAAGTGTTTGCTTCGATTCCATGTCCGGTAGAAGTATGGCTTGTGTTGTGTACAGAGATAAGATCGATTTCCCAGTGCTCTTTGTCGCAAGAACCCCCTTTCGGCTAGTAATAGCCTTCTCCAGTTTCAACTTTTCTTGAGGCCATTTATCTCAAACGTGCAACATCGCAGTTAGCGCAAGAAGACCCAGTTCAAGGGGTCAAGAATAGCAACCTAACTTTACACCGAGGAAGAACCTTTCGGGTTTCGACAAAGTGCTGGTTTCGTCATCATCACTATGACTAGTGCTTTCCAGTCAGCTGCCTGAGTGGCTAAGAACTCCGTTCTCCTGTTGTTAATTGCGCTTTGTCGCGCGTTCAAAATCGTGGATTTCTTAAGGAATCAAAGTGCAAGCGCTTCCAGCAGGATCTTGAGGGACTGGGAGGGTGTGCAGAATTGTGATTTATAGGGAGTACCTGACTGTCAAGCTGTCACATATTATGCCTGTGCTATGCTCATTTGCACGTGAAGTGTAATTGCGCCCGAGTGCAAAGTTTACAGTGCCTGCTGCTGGTGCTGTTGAACGTCTTAAATTTTCCAAGCGCACAGAATCTGTCGACGAAAGTTTTATAACTCCCCCGTGGCAATAAATCATCCTTGAAAAGTTGCAGGCTGCAAAGTGTTAGCGTCTGGGAGCGAAGGGTGTAATTCAATGTTATCCGTTCATTTTATATCAAAACGTATAAAATATTTCACCTTTCCAGATTGGGAGAAGCAATTTGTCTTGAAAGATACCTTTTGAGTTTTGGAAATGAGAGAAATGGTTACAAGTAAGTTAGGTTTGATGATATTTTCCTAACTATCTGATAAGTCTTCACGATATCGAACTAAAGTAGGTATTAGAACTTTTGTATGTATACACGAGATATTAAATATTATGAGCACTAATTGTGATTTGGTCTGAATGGGTCTGTTTTCATAATCTTTAATATCTTTTCTTTGAAAAACACAACCTATTGTAAACATATTATAGTCCCTCTCTCAGGATATGTGTTGTACCTACCTAAGGGTATATCTTGCACAATTTTTTGAGATTTAAAATTCACATGAGGTACACATTTACACTTTTGCAAAATATTCAGTACTGCGATAAAAGAAAATGTCATTAGAACTTTTACTCTCTGAATTAGCACTGTTCATCCTGCCTTAAATTCTGTTGGCAGCACATTATTCATAACTAATATCAGCACTCTCTAGAAATGGCTTCTACCCTTGTCAAAAAAAATTTGTACATACTTTGAAAATGTAATTACCCAGAGACATAGCAGATGTGAGATTATAACTACTTTTTCTGCAACCCTTTAAAATTCCATCTCATCTTTTCTGTCTATAAAATAAGATAATCAGAGAAAGTTGGAAATTTTCTCACCCGGGCACACTAAGCACGGATTGTAAAAATATATCGTCCAGATGTGGTGTGGTTCCACTGAATAAAGAATATCTTGTGAATTTCCTCTAGTCCTTTATTGCCACTAAGGGGTACAAATTGTTCGCAACAAATATTTTCCAACTTTTGACTGCAGTGATAAATAGTGGCTGCGGTTAGCATGTACAAAAAGTACTTATCCACTTTTATTTGAATGTGAAATATTTGAATAAAACGATTATCCTGTAAATATAAATTCTACAAAACTCTTAAAAAGAAATTGATATTGATTGTCGCCTTCCCATTCTTTTTCTCCCGATCAGTTTTTAACAAATGAAATTACTCCTTAAAGTGGACAGACTAGCTGTGTTTTTTAGGCAGCAGAGTACAGAGGTGTCACACATTTAAATTAACTCTGTTATTTTATGGAGTTAATAAGCTTACTCTATTATTTAAGTCTTCTACGGGAAAACAAATGGCATTTATTGAAAGCTTTATTAGTATTCTTTACTCATCTTGAATTTGCTTACGAAGAGAAAAAGGGAAGAAGATGAATCGGTTGTTGATACCAAGCACTGTATCGTCCACAATTTTATCTAATATAGTTCCTACTCTTACGATTTTTTTATATATGAGATATAAGCTGTGTTTTTTTGGCAACGGAGTTATAAAAGCTCATAAGGTTGGAATCCATGGAGTTCAGAGCCAGGTCTTCTTCTCCTTCTGTTTTTTTTTTCTTTTTAAGCTATAGTAGAAGGACAGACCATCAAGTATCCCCACAATACTTTTAACTCTGTTTAGGTATGTCATCGTTAAATTCATAACTTACATTAACAAGGCTCTACTTTAAATTTCACTCAAGGATCGACTCGTTTATTTATCTGAGACGCACGTCTACAGATTTTCTCCCCTGTTGGCGTGGTTTCAAATCCTGTGCAGGGCGCGGCGATATATCTGGATACCAGTGGTTGAGACAATTCTACTGAGGAGAAATTGTACTTGCATCAGGCATTATTTAATAAATTGTAGCTATTATATTTCAGCTGCTTTTAGTGATTCGTGCTTTCTTTAGAGCCTCTCAGTAGTAGAGTTATGGTAAATTATCATATATCATATATATATATATGTTTTAGTGCAGAGTATAGCAATTTTGTCTGTGAATCGAGCGCCATCCCGCTCTACCGAACTCAAACGGTTAAGAAAGCTCACGCAACCCAGCTTAAATTTCGAATGTAACTTAAAAATGAACGCTTCTAAAAAAAATAAAACTCTTAAAATTTCAAAAAATTCTCCCAAAAACTACTTTCTAACGACTTCCAAGTTTAACTGAACCCTGCGAATCCAAGCTGCACGTGAAGTGAAAGCTTTCAAGTTTCTGTTCACTCTACCAAGCAATAGATGCCACCAGATGTAAACGTGATGCTTTTTTTCACACTGTCATTTTATTTCCCGAGAAAATATAAAAATCACTCACAAACTTATCAAACGACTGAAATCTCAGTACTTTTTGGTAAATTCAAAATCACTATCAAAATGGTCATCATTGTAATTACTGCTGTCATCATACCGACAATTATGTGCTCCATGACTATGAGTGGTATTTGTGGTGTGACTGGCATGGGTATCTCGACTATCATTTCTGCCTCTATCACGTCTGTTGTGGGTGCTATGACTGTGATTTGTAGGATTTGGATGATTCCCCGGATTGCCATGGCTCGCAGAGTGATGATGATGTCTGGGACTGGATGAGCTTAAAGGACGACATTGAGTCGTGGGTGGGATTAGATCGTCATATCTTGGACATGGATGCTCTCCAATCGGTGACACAGATTCGTATCTCCTTGATAGCAGTGTGAATTCCTGATGTGCATTGCACAGAGTCTGGAGCCGGTGCAGTAAATCTGATTCTGGTATGTCACGTAAATGTAACGTTCGAGCTACAGATGTTCGGAATTGTTGAAGATGTGACAAACGATGGTTAGCATCTACTAATTGTGACTGGAGTCGAGATATGTCGTCCTTGAGGCTCTGAAATTAGGAAAATTAGTCTACGTATCCATTTGTGGGGTAAAAAAAACCAGTCCTCAGTGCTTACATTAATTAGGATCTCATCTCTGCAACGTCTTTCCTGAGATGATTCAGTGGCTGATCTTAGACGATCCTTCATCGCGTTCACCTGAGTCTGCAGGCGAGCATTATCGTTCTCTAATTCGCAAATACGGGCAGTTAATTTATCTATTTCTTTCGCTCGTTCTAACGCTGCTACCTATTAATATACGATCAAATATAAAAAATAGTACTAAATGCCGAATTTTATAGTACTTTGTGCTCCATTGCTTCGGCCAACTGCCCCTTGACTTCAGCTAACTGAGTTTTGGCTTCGATTAACTGCTGAGACATTTTTTCCGCTTGTTTTTGTGTTTTCTTCACCCGATTCAAAGCATCGTCACGCTCTCCCTGAAAAATAGAAAGATGATTTCGTTACAAAAATTTGCTTGAAATTGTTTTTCACCTGTATTAAACTCTTGGTTCTGGCTCCCTCCTCAAGAAGGGCTATTTTCCTTCTGAGAAGTTCCAAATGTAGATCACGACGTTGGACTTGTTCTCGTAAAACTCGGACCCGCCTTTGTAGCGTATACATAGCCGATGTCTAAGAATTTCCATATATATTCACAGAATTTTCGAATTTACATACGCTTTTTGAATTATTATGTACGTACCTCTTTCCCCGGGATGTCATGACAGGACTTTTCTCTTCTGAGTTTTGTTCCAGGGGCATGGTGATGATGGTGGTGAGCATGGCTATGATGGTCCCAGCAGTTCTAAATTACCGCCGTAAGTTTAAGATATTAAAGATAGTCGATATATATGATAAAAAAGCTGGTGGAAGTACATGTATAATATTGAAGAGTTCTACTAGTCCTAAACAGAATTAGCTATACTTGTGGGATTTATACTAGGGCAAGAGACATTCTCTATCAGTCTCTATCAGTCTTTTTTCCAAGAAAACAAAGCCTGTCATGGTAAATAGCGACGACATCTTTCCTATGGCTCAAATAAGCGATTGTTTTGTAAACTATCTTAAAAACTAGTTTGTATGTGTCGATATTAGCTTCAGCTTGGGAACGCTAATATTACAGTATATTTTTACAATTTTATCTACACCTTAAATAGCTGAAAAACTTGAATACAAAATTACCTTATCACAAGGATGACTATGATGATCATGATGTGTTGCCAGTCTTTCAACCTTCTCCAATAAGTTCTCCGCCAAAAGAGTTGTTTCACTTCCTGGCGGAGGTGGGGCAGTGCACTCAGTCCAACACAATGCTCGAGCCAATTTCACCAAATATTCACTCAAAGTCTGATGTTCTCGTCGAAGATCATGAATCTCCTGATGGGCCTTCTCAAGTTTTTCTTCCACAGCGCACTTTTCTGCCTCTTCATTTCGCAGCTTACAGCTGAGACTATCATGAATCTCTTTGTGGCGAATTGTCTCTGTATTGAGTTGTTCCTTCAGATTATGGAGTTGCTGTAAAGAATCAAACAATAGCAATTTTCCTACGTCTCTGTTTACCTCTGTAGTACCGTATGCATAGTTTGGTTTTCATTAATAATATCACGAATCTTATCCTTGACCAGTGTCTCACAGGGTTCAGCTGCACCAATTATAGATGCAAGCGATCTCAAGAACGTCATCCGATCATTTTGGAATCTGTCCATTGTATTTTGGAGACGATGACACCGAGATTCAAATCCACGTAACTCTTCTCGTAACTTTTCACTACCGATCTCACATTCCGCCAGTCGATCGCGCGTAATCTGAAGATCCCGCTCTGTTTGTCGACATCGCGTTTCCAAATCGTGATTGTGCCCCTGAAGCCCTTCGATCTGGGAATTCATCCTTTGTCGTTCTACTGTCGAGGATGACTTCAAACTAAGCAATTCATTTTCGCAAGCAGTCAATGCTTCACACGTGGATGCCACCTACGAAAGGTATCTTACCATGGACTTATTTACCCTTAGATGGAGAAATACCTTCGTTCTTAGTCTTTGAAGTTCTGCCACAACTTCACCGGCTTTACTAACTACACAATCTGGTGACAACTGAACATTTTCCCCGCAACCATCTATTCCCAGGCAGCAACAAAGTTTCCGGACAAGTTCATGGAGTTGTGCCTTTGCTTGCTCCTTGTGACTCTCCTCATTTGCCAAGTCGATTTCTAGACGCCTAACCATTTGCATAAGATCCTTGTTCTTTTCGTCGACTGCACGCTTTTCACGTTGTATAGTTTCTATAGTGGAATCGCAACGTGCCTGGACATTATGTTCACGCGTTTCAGAAGCTTGGATGCGACTTTGCAGCGAAGAGATCAACGCTTGCTGACGAGCTGTTTGGGCACGTAGCGTTTCGCATTCTGATTCCTTGGCACAGAGAGCACTTTTACATTCCGTAAGCTATATGGATGTCCATTTTATATAATTAATACAGTTTTTAACGTACATAGGTTAGGAACCATTACCTCAGTCATTAGGCGATCTCGTTTGTAGGACATCGCTGCTAATTCACTACGGAGGCTGGTAACCAAATCGAGTGAGTGTGTTATGTGTTCGGGAGGATGATCGCATGGTGGAGTTGGCTAAAATTTATAGATAAATATTGTCATTAATAAAAGTTGAGACTCTACTGCTACCAAGGCTCCAAAATATTTTTTATGTATTTCCTTTATTGCAAAATTAACATACGTACGTCCACGTGGTCTGTATGAAAAATATCCCTTAGTGTACAGATACAGATGCAAAGGACACCGAAGGCTAACAATAATACAATAATAATACAAGCTTGCGTTGTAAAACGAGAAAATTTAAAAGCAGTACTAGAGTTTCAGAACAGGATTTGAAATTAATAGCCTGTGAGGTGCAGGTTTCCGAGTATCAAGCACCTGAGTTACAAGATTCGAGTTTGTATAAAAGAGTACTGAGTACTCGGATACTCAAGTACTTAAGTGCTTGTACTCAAATACTTAAGAGTTCGGATAGTCAAGTAAGGAATGGTTTGAGATTAAACTTCCGTGTTTGAGAAAATAACTGCATATTAATAACAATGAATATTCTAACACAAATATTGTGGACGTTTGTAAGCATCCGAGCATGAAACTTACTATTGGAACGTACAATATATGTACATGTTTGCAAAATAGATAAGATAAAAACCAACGAATCAGAAGTGATAGTTTTCAGAAGATAATTTCCAACTAAACTAATAAATACCATTTGAAGCTTTGTAAGCCTAAACTGAGTGATTTTGTACCCTGATTATGTGAAGCCTTGTCTGCTATACAAGGGCCTACTGTTTTCAGCATATATACTTAATTGGAGTACTAAAGATATAGTGCCCAGGTTTTCTAAAAATTTCGGCATTTGGGTACTTTAATAATAAAGTATCAAGTACCCAATTACTCAAGTGCAATATTTAAGTACTCCCTACTGACTTACTTATACAAAGAGGAAAGCAGTTATTGGAGTGTCGTATAATATGAGCAGCCCTTAAAGCGTTGTTTCTCGAAAATCAAAAAAAAAACTCAGAGGGTGTAGTGTGAAAATATCATAAATATAATATTTCCAGATCTTAAGGCAACTGGCAGAATTATTTTGTGGTTCGCATTTGATAGCGAACTGATCTGCAGTTATTTTGTAAAGCTGCAAAGAAGTTCAATAAAATCCTAGAAACATATTTAGTATGGAACTGTAAGCCTGAGCTATTTTAACATGAATGTTGATGGAGCCCTTAGGATGAACTGGCTTCCTGCTCTATTCAGGGCGACTGACAAAGGTGGACCTAATCTTCCCTTCTACAGTTTTGAAAACAGCTTGTGACCAAACATACCTGGAAATATCGACTACACTAGTACAAGCTCTAGAATACACACTAACTCCTTAATAACTAGTCAAAGTGGTTTTCGTCCTTCTTGTATGAATTTTCCAAATTAAACCTTTTTATATTAAATTAAATTTCAAATTCTAGTGGCGACTCTGAAGCTACAGCACTTTAAAATTCTTCCAAAAGGATAAGCACTCACTCAAGTCCATTTAACCAATTTTATGTAAGGAAGATCCATCACCACCAACAGCACAAATACTTATATATGATAAATTAACAAAATTTACAAATTTAAAGGCGAAAATGCACAAAATCACTCATTTCAAACTTCCTAAAACGTACTGCAACGCCATCACCCACAAAAGGATTTAATAATTTAGGAACACATATATTTCTTTGACGTAGTAATCTCATGCTATTTATAATACACAATTCTTAACCTGGACACCAAAAATTATACTCTACGCTAGCCAATTCAAACATTTCTTATTTCAGTTGCTTAACGGCTAAGAAACTAGACCGGAAATAATTACAAAAGTGTGTCAAGAAAATGCATTAAAACTCCAAAGAAGGGGGAACATACGTAATGGTGATGGTGTGGAGAAATTCCATTAGAATGATTGTGTCCAGTGGTAAGATGATGGTGGTGGTATTGCTTGGACATGTCAACTAGCTATAGATAGAACTCTTTTACCGTCTGACTTGTAACTGTTCTGTATAAAATCCGAAAGGCAACTAATCGCACTTGTTTTAATCCCTTAAAACCTCTGCAGGATTCCTTGCACATTCCTTCAGTAAATTTATTTGGGTCGTTCACATGGAGGCCGGGTACTAACTTACCCCTTATTACCAACTTGTATAATGGTAAAGTAGGGATCGGTGCATACTAAACCCGAGTCGATACAATTCAAATATTTCGAACACATACATCGTTTATCCTGGAGAATGAGGTAATTATGATTCAATTCCTTCTTTAGTATATGGGAATTTTGCAGTTATTCCAGGAGTTCCCGAGTCGAATAGTGTCAGGGACTGAAGAAAACCTTCCTGAAAGTCAAGGCAACGCATTCTTGTTTACACTGCAACCCTTGTTTATTGAGCCAATTCACGAAATCGAGACATTTTTAATTGACTCTTTTCACGTAAAGTGCATAGTCTGCCTTTTAACAAAATATTGGTTTTTCTTGTTTTTTTTTATAGCTTTTAGAAAAGGTGGGAGAGAATTTATTGCAAAACTGAAACAGGAAGTTTGCGTTGTCAAAAGAAAAAAAGGTTGTTATGAAAAATTTTTGATTCCACAAACGGCTGCATAGACTCCTTAATATAACTCGATTTTGTACATATCCAGAATATAGTTTTATATTATCATAGTATGGTAAGGTGATGAAGGTTGGAAAACCGTGAAATTAACGAAGCAGAAAGGTAAAATGTAACAAGTCTTTAATATATAACTCTGGATCAGATTCACAGAAACTCAGAAAAGACAAACAGAGTACAGCCAAAAAATACGAAGAATGGGAAAATTACAAAAATACATACATACAGAGTGAAAATAGATTAAGCTAGTGTAGCATTGTTACAATAATTGTCACGAATATATTTGCTAAAATACAGTCAAGTTAATTAAAATATTCTATAGTTTTCTTGACCCGAAATGTCCCAGCTATCTCAACCTACTAGGCTTAATAAAATTGACAATATTATTAGCACCAAAGGTCATATATGCAATTCAAGATTTATTCTGTTCTGTATTTCCTCATCAATATTCTCTACGCCGTCATAAATAGAACACAGAACTCTCCGTTCAAAAGCTCCAAACATTTTAATATTTTCTTCCCCTAAGACTCAGAGCATAATCACCTATCTGTGTATACATCAGGTTTTCGAACACCATGACAAAAAAATTCAAAAGGTTAATATAGGTCGGAAGTTATTGGGCTAAGTGGAGGTTTTTTAGAATCGGAATAAGAAGTTGTTTCCATGTTAACAAAATATAAGATGGTCTTCCACTCGTAATGAGAGCAAAGAACTGCGACTTCAAGTTCATCAAAGCCTCATTTTGGATCAAACACTGAGTACTTACGTAATACGTTTCTCTATTTGAAAAGTCAAGTGCGAAGTGCAAAAAAAAAGATTGGGCGCGATTTTATCTACTATTTTCACCATTTCAGTTCCAAATTGAGTTGAAATGTAGTTCGAGTCAGAGAAGAGAGAGCCGAGTTTCTAAATTTCGCTCGTAGTGTATCAGGGGTAAAGCACAAAATAAAAAAAAAAATATTGTGTCACCCTCATCACTCTCTCAAGACGCAACTATCACCACTTTTCCCAAAATTTCAACAGCAGCCCCCATAAATAATTATAATAGACTATAAATTACTACTTACACGCATAAAATCTTGGCAAAGGATGTCAAATATCTTCCAATCTTCTTCAGTGTTTCCTGTCTCTTGGCACGACATTTTGTAATCTTCTCGGATTCACAAAAATCACTTTTTACCAGCTCTTAAAACTCAGTTTTTACGAAAACCATAACAATTTACACTTTACACAAAAGTAACTTTCATGTTATCGATAGACAAAATACGAAAAAAAATGTTGTTGATACCTTGAGAGAGGCGCTCAAGAAAATTTTCTAGGAACATGTTATCAATGAGGAAAATATTCCTGGCAGTATATTCCCGATTTCCTACTAACTTGGAGCAAGAATAACAATGGGGGGTTTCCAGGCAATACTATATATTTACTTCGGAAAATGTTAGACTCCCCGAAGTTGATGGATTAATTGGCAAAAGTTATAGATCGATATTGATGTAGGAAAATTCACGAGCCCACGTCCATATGCATGACATCGACTTTTTAAAATATGCAGAGAAAACTTATTTGCAGAAATGAAAATTGCAAACAAGCACACCTTGAAAAATCGAGTTTATGACAATACTTGAACCTACGGTCCTAATTGTCTGAAGTTTATTTGTTAATAATTTTTGTAATTTTTCTCTTAAAGGCCATTAAAATGCAGCCTAAATATACTATACAGCACTCCAGATTTTTCTCCCTGCAACGTATATACAGTGAAACGGTATCTTCAGATAAATTTAGTAAAAATGAAAATTTATCTTTCACCGAAACTCAGCAAAAATTGGTGAATTTAGCCTCTCACTTTATTTCGAAGAAGGAAATACTCGACAAAGGATCAATGGTACAATGAAAGAGATTACATATATTAACTCTCTAACTTTACTCCACTTCAGGAATTTGGTTGGAACTACAATTTCAAGAAATTCAAATATTTTGGGGTTGTTTTCGTCATACAAGACGCCTTCAATAGCCTCAGTATAATCAATTGTACCATGGAGAGTATTGCAAAGAATCCGAATCCTCCACATAATCTTTTTAGTTGGGACATCGAACATTTTCTTGAACGGACGAATTTACCCGACACAAGATATCTGCATGAATTTGTTAAGGATTACTACAATGACTTGGATTTGATAAAATTAAAAGTCGATTTGAATTCAATCCTTAACATATTGGATTGCTTCCTGCAAGATATCACGCACAAGGCGAAAACTGATAAGGTTCAGCAGAAACTTGGGTAATTCAGAAACAATCTAATCATTTTTTAACCTTACTTGTTAAGATCTGGTTCGGGATGAAAGCTTTAGCTTAACCTCAATCCGATTTTGCCTGCAAACTTAGAACACTTCTACGTGCTATAGTTGAAATTTTTTTGCTAAGAACGTCATTTAGACCTGCAGGTATGATCTTGACTCGAACACCATCTCAAAAGGATGGGGATCCTGGAGGCTAAGACGGCTTTTGGCAAATGGACGAAAAGGTATCAGTGTACAGAGGTCTAATTTGATATCCCTCGAATGCCTCTAATAATAATAATAAAAATGCTCCTGACTAGTGAGAAGTTATTAAAAATTAAGGATAGCTGGTTGTCAACATTCTGATCTTTCTCCTATTACATTACTACACGATAATATGCGATTTAATATTACATGAAGTTAAATTGAAGATTACTAGGGTATTTATAATGGTTGTTTAGAAATTGTGCATTTTAATACCATAATTGTAAAAAAAGTAACAGCCTAGTTAATTTTCATATTGGCTTACCTTTCATATTGCCCTTTTCTTTCTTCTTCTCTTACAAAAAACAAAAACAAAAAAACACGAAAATCCTTCTTAAAACTGAAAGGTTTCTTTTTATTGCAGTAAAATATTCGGCTTACTCCTTTTACAAGGGAACCTTCTTGGTGAAAAACGACAAAACGAAGTATTATCTAAACAATTAGAAGACCAAGTGAAAAACTACGATAAAAACAAAAGAAAAGAATTTTCAACATGGCAGGAATGGATAGATAACTTACAAAACGATTACTATGAGAACAAATTACGTTTGTGTCTTCTTATGTAACAATTTCAGAGTAACGAATATATGTTTCATTTTAGTTATGTATCCAATAGAGTTAAGATATGTTAGGAACTATGAAACTGCACAAAGTGCACAACTTTCACGAACTAAAGAGGACGAGGATAATGTATACATTTCTGGGACACGTGACTACAAGCAAAAGTATCTTAGAGAAAAAGAGGTCTTTGAAGATTTACAGGTAGCATATGAAACCCAAACAGAGGTAAATCTTTTTCCTAAAAGAATTATTTGGTTTCTTGAATTCCAGCCCACATTGGTATGTTTTTACTTTGGGCAGTCCTTTTTTTTAACGCAAAAGATCCTAATATACAAAGGCGAAGAAAAACATACTGCCCTATAATGCAGCCCTAACACGAATCCAGACCGCAGTTAGTTAGTTACTTTAGTTAGATAGTTAGTTTTAGTGCACTGTAAATAAGTCAAAATATTAAAAACTTGAGAAAATATGTCACCAAGTCAATGATCTTCAGATAATACGTCTGTATCTTTTTAGGTATCATTAAAGTGGTAGGGTAAAAGAAACCATACAATAGCTAGCCAAGATCACATGTATTTATTTCTTTATGCGGTTTAGCTCGCCAGAAGAAACTAGAATCTTATTTATTTCTTTTTTATTAATATCCTCCTCATATCTCCCAAGAAATTCAGGTCTCTAAAAAATCGGATCTCCTTTCTCGAAAAACAAAGGGGTATCTTTTTGGCTAGTACCATAGATAGACTCAAGAAATAAGATGGGATAATAATTTTTTAGAGATCTTCGATCTTCTATTGACAGTGGAGTTCAATAGAGTATAGTAATCTCCGAATACATGAAATAAAAATAAAATAATGTGGTTGGACTACTTTCTATAATGGACTAACTTTTATTATTTATTGGATAAATTACACTACATTACATGGTTAATATGTATTTTCAGAGATTGAGATTAGAAGTAGAGAAAATAATGGAAAAATATGAAGAGGACTATGAAATTCTAGATTTAGAACTTTCTCGTGTTCAAGGACGTATTGATGAGAAGACTTGTAAGTTTTCAATTTTATCAACATTGTTATTATTTTATACAATCTTTCTTAAAGCTGAACTAAAAAAACATCGCAAAATGTATGAATTCTACAAAACTGAAATCGAGCAATATTTGAAGCAACAGGAAGCTGAAGAAGCTGAAAGAGCTTGGGTAAGTGAATTTTTCACTGCTATATATCAAAAAAGGATTTCCACATATATGAATTTAATAGTAAGATACAAGTACAGAACAGAAATGTTGGAATATTTAGCTGTTCTTTATGGGATTTATGATTTGTTTGTTTTCTGTGATACAAGTATTCCCCGCCTAGGATAGAGACAGTAGGACTAAAGCATCATTTTTTTTATTTTTCGATATACATATCTTCCTTTAAGCTCAATAAACTTTTTACATCGATTAATTAATGCTTTTAAACCTTTGAAAAATTATTCCATCTGAGCGAAGGTAAATTTCAAAACGCTCCCACCGGACACGCTGTGACCAGTTCTTGATACAAAGATTCTATAAAGTGTGGTAGGTTGGGAATATTTGGTATTGAGTAAGAATTTCCTAAAGATTGTATGAAAATTGACTGTTACTGAAATAGAAATATTTTCCTATAGTGACATATTTCCAATGAATTTCTGCTGGCACTCAAAGGGTTACTTAAATATCCTTCACTGCTCTTGCTTTTTGTTTTTCACATAACCCATACCTTTGCATAAACGTAACCTTTTTTTTATCCAGAAAGCAATGATTGAAGCAGGCGCGGAAGAAGAAGGGACTGAAGCAACAAAAAGTGAAAAAAAGAAAGGGAAAGGAAAGGGCAAAGGAAAAGAATCCAAATCCAAGAAAAACACTGAAGGCAAGAAATCCAAGAAGAAGAAAGTCTAAAGGAATACTTGCATCTTTACTACAAAAAGTTTATATTCATCTAAAAATAGATTTTTTTTAAGCCAGAAAAAAGTTTCAATTACATACAT
>QYTT01091051.1:0-21591 GCA_006980735.1 Dasypogon diadema
ATTACTGTTGCTCGTTACTTCACTACTCCCGCGGGCATTCTTTTTCGATTTCTTAATAATAAATCCACCCCGTCCATTTCCCCGTCTGCTTTTAATCTTAACTCTGGGCTCATTTCTTGCAGTGTCTATCTACACAGAGCATAGCTATTCTATTACTTTCCCACAACCTCTCTCCGGTGCAACACAACACGGACAATTTCCACTTTTCCAACTCGCAGAGGAAAACGAAAAATGTGGAAAATGACGGCACCTCTTGTCAGAGATGAATGCTGTCGAGATCCGAGATGCGTTAGAGCTGTCGAGAGCTCATTTTTCCGGCTAGCCGGGGTATGTAGGAGCCAGTGGTGAATTACACCAGGAATGCTGTAAAGTGAAGTGATATAACTTGGGCTCCAAGTGTATGAGAATTTTTTTCCAGTGGCTTATGAGAAAAGTAATTCGTTAAGGAATGGCGAATATTCCGGTGATGTGAATCTGAATTCGCGGAATAAGTGTCTATGAGACGGGTAGGTGAATTCGCAATGAAGTTCTTACCATCGTGAAGTAGAAACATGAATGAATGCCATGGAACTAAAGTTGAATGCAGTCTGAATCAGAATTGAGGTGGAATTTTATAATTAGCAGAAAGAATTGAGAGAAAATAAATTATAAAGGTGAGGAAAACGGGTCTGAAGATTACTATAGACTATAGAGCACTGTAGAACAAATTTTGGATGCCTATCAGTTGCCTGTAATTGCTTTCCTCCTTTACGTCTATGTGGATATCCAATTACGCTCAAATTTGGACCCACTCCCTTTACGATTCCAGAATCTCTAAACATCAAAAGAAATGTCGGAAAAGTGGAAGTCCGCAAACAGTCCTAAAAGATCCTGTGCCCATCTCTCAAACGTCACAAGCGTGAGGACAAACTACAGTTGACAAAGGACAAGCTCAGTCCAAGAAATACTTCCTCTACTAAATACCACCCATCCTTTTTCTGGGCATAAGAGAACTATTGCTGCGTTCAACTACAAATTATCAATAACACAGGAAAAGGACAGCTTCCAGAAAAAACATTTCCTCCCGGCTTTTTGTTCAAAAGCCAGTGACACAACATACCAAAAATTGCCGGAAGGAATGTTCCTAATCAGGAGGAATGTCTTGTTTTATTTAGATTTTTCCCGGGATTGGGGATTCCCATTGGAACTGCTCCACCAGAAGAGAAAACGACATTCCGATGTGAATTCCACCCGCACAGAATACAATCAAAAGTCTTCCGGAGGTTGGGGATTTTAAAGTTTTAGTTAAAGCTTCGTTGTGCGCCCTGTTTCGATGGAAAAATCCCCAATTAATCTGGGGAAGCATAACGAACACGGTTACATTGAGGAATTGACTGGGCTAATGGTAATTATCATGTTCACAGTGAAGTAAAGAAATTCAGATATTTTTCGGTGGTATTTTCCTTGCTTCCGGGGATTTTGGTTTTAGTTTAATTAGAAGGATCTTATCGAATCGTTTCTTCCTTCCACGCTCCCTTAACTATATGCTTTACTCTTTGGATGGAATGTACAGGCCAGCTTTTGTTAATGCTTTTGGGTGATCTCCGGTAAGAAACTTGATGTACTGAAGTTTTTGTTTGCCTTTTGCCCTTAAAACGCAACCTGCTGATGAACAATGTCAGAAAGGTACTTATCAGAATATAAGGGTAAGAATTGTTGGGATTTCTGTGAAAAGATAGACGGATTTGAGCAAGGTCCCAACAAGAAATCCAACAGTCATGCAGAATCCTTTACTAAGATAAAGTGAAAATCGATTAGCTTCTCAACGTTTATATACTAACTCACCGAATGAAGAGAGACTAACCATCTGAGTGATCCTCGTTCCATACTTAGACCCTCTGTCGTTCCATACGGCAGTTAATTTCACCCTGGCAGGTTGTCATATTTTCTCACTGATTTCGGTGTTCCTTTATGACCCATTTCTCGATTAGGTCCTTCACCATACCTCTTACAATGGCGGAATGTGGCTCTTGGCCTTGGAACTCCCCTGCTTTCCCAAGGTGTCAAGTTGTTCGTTCAACAAAGTGTAACCTCGTTTTTTGAGGCACGATCATTGAGCTTATGTAATTCTGTATTCACATCCGTCCAGCCCATGCATCTGACCACCGTTTGATTGTTCAGTGCAATGAAGATTTTACCTCCTCGCGCCTGATCCGCCTTTAAGTAGTCCAACGTAAGAACCAGAGCCAGCATTTTTGAGGTGGATTTTCCCAAGCTAACATAAGAGGACAAATTTAAATCTTCAGAGAATATTTCTGCACCTGCCCTACCGTCAATCATAGATTCGTCGGTGAATATAAAAATATCCCCCGGTCCCTTCTCTCGGAGTGATCTGTCGTTAATAAGAGTCTTGTGAAACCTCTCGGTTATCCTGATCCTCTTGTTCCTGTCCTTGGGTGTATTACGTGGTCCAGGATTATCCTATGCCCATACTCAGCCCCAGACGAGTACCATGTATCGTTCCTCTCTGCATCCTGAGTGCCACCTGCACTTCCATCTTCTTCACAAAAGGATCTAGCGGTGGCAACTCCACAAGAGTTTCTAGCGCAACTGTGAATGTGGTGCGAAAAGGGCCCATGATCCCTATGCACAGAAACTTACCCCTTGACACCAACGCCACGTCATTCTCATAGCCACAAAGTGAGGTTTCACGTCTTATCTGGACCATTTTCAGTTTTATGGGTGTGTTCGAAATGCGGTTAAAGGACTAAATGCCTAATCATACTGAATTTTGTTTTGTTTCCAGTGTTTTTAGAATCGTTAAAAATACATGCTTTAAAATTTACCATCACTTGAAATTCACAAAAAAAATCCCGTAAATGGTAATAAAACCGAAGGAGTTCACAGCGACGTAAATAATTTTTTAATGGGAAATTGGATAGTGAATTTCAAGTCCAATTCTCGCTTCGTCTAACTCGGTAGCAATTCCTTCACAAGGATTGGATTTCCGGGAAGCAGGTAAAAATCTATCTTCCCAAAATAATTCACATCTCATAAACTTCTCATGAAATGATAAAAATAACTCTGCCCCCTCTCTCTCCTAGCCTCTTGTATATAACATAGATACCGTTTTATCGAGTCAATTGTATTTCCTCATTTCCCTTCCCCCACAAATGTCCCGGAAGAATTGGAAATGACTACCGGAGCCGAGAGAAAATTTCACCAGCCGGTCCAACATTCGAGACTGGGGTATATCCTTCTGCTGACTTCAAGCTGTATACCCCTTCCAAACATAATTAAAGAGTATCTTGCTGGAGTCTTGTCGGCAAGCTCTCCGTCATTAATTATAAAAAGATCTGGTTTCGTTTCTGCACAAATTTGTACGTGTGGATGGCGGTGTCCTCCAGGCTGTTAATGGATCCAAATTTCGGTCAGAAAACCTTCATCAGTCCTCATACAAGCCTTTTTTTCATGAATAACGGAAGACTGTAAGTGAATCAACCGAATGAAAAGTCGACTCTAGAAATTCGCCACCGCCCATCCAGCCGACAACCCGGGAGGATAAATTACCCGAACTTAAGACAATAACAAGGGATCTGGAAGGGGAAGCTGCACCGGTTGGCAATATAATATAATTCGTGTATTTCGTTCAATAAACACGTGCCCATCATTACTATTTTTTCAGAAATCCCCACCCTTACCTCTGCAGTATCCGAACCGAAAGGGTTCGATATGAAACTCGTAACTTAACATGACACACTTCGGCTCGAATTCATCAAATTTTTGACAGATTACGTGCATCCATCAACATCACAATGTCCTCCGGGATTCATCCCTAAATAAAAAACTTGTCAGGAGCGATGTTCTCATTTTACATGGCCTTCAGCTTGTAAAGGGTGTGTAGTTACCGAACGGAACACCAGCTTGGCCGAGAGCTTTTCCTATTCGGGACTAGGTTTGAAATTTAACACGGTAGTCGCATGCAAATCAGGACCCGTTTTCGTGTACACGCATGCGCCCAGAGCTCATCGCACGTCCCGGATGGATCGTGACTTACTTTCGATACAAACGAAGCGTTAATTTGCATGCACTCGACAGACACCACTCGATTGTTCAATTGTTCTTGGGGGTCATTTGTATTCCGGAGCAGTGGACCGCTTTCGAATTTGGTTTAAGCCAGAGTCCGACTTGGAGTGCGACTTTTGCGGACGAGTTGAATGAGATTTGCTTTTCTCTTTGTGCCCAGCAATTTCCCGGTTGCGTTGTAATTATTGATTTACACGGACCGCAAAATGCACCGTTGCTGACCTCTGCACGGTGTGGTGCCACCCTATCATCCATTTTCTGACCCTTCTAACATTTTTCACTGACCAGCAATGAACCCGTGTGCGTCAGAATTACTTTCGTTGCGGACAGGTAATTTCCTGGTTGCCGCCCCGTGTGCATTGTTACACAATCTCACAAATTTCCACCGCTTCTGAGAAAATCACCTGGAATGGAATAACGGCCGGACGGACGGAGCACTGACGTGCAGCGATTTTCCCATATTTCGCCTGGTGCAGTAGCGAGCACAAAATTGCTTGCGGTCAACAAGCTCCCGGACTGAAGGGGCGCGATCGAACGGTTTCCTTGTGCGTGATACCATTGTAAACTCACGATCGATGGCCCTATTCGACGGCCAGAAGCACCACCGCAAAGTGGCCATTAATCTCGGGAAAGACCTACAAGTGGATGTGCCGCTTGGATTCAGACCTCTTCTCGGTTGCAGGCTCGGATTACATGTGAGGGGTTCAGATCACACTTTTGCTGCTGCGATCCTATGCGATCGGAGTATTAGCGAAGCACCTCTGGTGGTGATTTGCAGGCAATAATAGAAATTGTCAAAGGGTGAGAGCTATCCGAAAGGAACAGTCTTGAGGAGGGTTACACGGCTGCCATGAGGAAATCCAGTTAAACCGCTTCTTTTGTGCGATATTCTAATTTCGCTGCTCAAGAAATCCGCACAGAACGGAAGCCCGATTGTGATCTCGTCTTGATTTGAATATCTTGCCCTGGCTGAAAGGAGCGGAAGTAGGTGGTACCCCGTTTCTTTGTGTGAAAAGTGCTCTTATTCAGTGGGTAACGCAAACCAGACATTTTCAACTGTTGCAACAATTTTGCGCCACGTTTATCAATTCAAGTGTTGAGGCGTTCAGAAATTTGAGTGTAATGGGGTTGACATGTCAATCATAGACCTCTTCAAGCGAAAGAAAGAACTCCTTTTGTCACTCAAGTACCAGTTCCTTTCCAATAGAACGTTTCGCCCCTTATGTTGTGGACATCTTCAAGGCTAAGAGGAAGTACACTGTTAACGTATCCTCTCAATTAAAGGGTTTATAGGCAAAGTACCCACCATAATTGCCGTCATAAACTCATAACACTTTAACACGGCTCATTTCAGCGACAAATTAATTTTCCGGCCAGTCATGATGGCACTATTACTGGGAATCAGGTGCTATCAACCACTGAACCAGTCTCATCACGTCTCTAAGCGCCGGGATCAGGTTTCCTCCAGGATCTATTAAAATCCGATAAAACTATTTCCTCCTCCTGTCAAATTAACAATAATTGATCGTGGCGAGGACTCTTCGTTTTTGCACAGCTGAAATTTGCTGTCACGATCGCTGATGCTCACCTGAATGAATGGATGATGGTGCCGTGAGCCTTTTAATGGGCATGCCACCAACCTTCATCTACTCTGCTACACACAACATCTCACCAGAAACCAGTTTCGCGCACTGCACAATCAGCCAGCCACCATGCCAGGTTCCCTGGCTGGTGCTGGGAACGACTAATGATCAAGTTCAGACGACGGTGGCCTATCAAAATTTAAAGATCGGACCGCAATTCAATCCTCAGTTCTTCAGCGTTCAGAAGTCATGCGCCGCCGTGCAGTCGTTTTAACCGCGGAAATCTGAGATCAGTCGCAGTTGGTGTCCTCCTAGCCCCATGTACATCTTATTCGGCCGCTCCAGCAGTTGCATATTTGCATTTTCCACGAGGCGACTATATTTAAATCATGATGGAGACATCAAGACAAGCAACCAGATGTGCAGCATTCAGCGTAGTGTCGGCTCGGCGTGGATCTGATTAGTCATAGCCCAAAAGAGTTCGGGAGTCGTGTGAAAATGAAATATTGCGCCCAAAGGCATTTTTGATAGTCTGTCTCGCATGTGATCAAAAGTAGGGCCCAAAAAGTGGACAGTTTTTGCTGCCTTCACAGTTGAATGGGAAAAAAATCGAAATTTAGGTTAAATTACCCCGGGACTTCCGAGGCGAGTTTTTATTCTCGGAATCCTGTTTTTCGATTTACCGGCGGCTTTCCTGTAATTTATAAATTCTAAATTGCTGCACTCGGTTTTTCCCAATGCAAGACAATGATTTTGGGCCAAGTTTCGGAATGCCATAAATGCGGACTTTTAAAAGGGGTAAACGGCCATTCTGTATGCCCTTAAAAAACGAAGGGACCTTGGCGAGTGGGAGTAACTGAACTTGCAGCAAAATTATGCTCGTCACACCACAAAAGAAATCATTCGCCATTAAGTCCCAGTTTATCCATTGATCAACAATCGAACTTTGCAAATCTCGTAATGAAAAGGAGAACTACCCCGAAGAGTTGGAAAAGTACTTTACGAATTGTTTCATTATTGCTCACTCAGCAATATAAAATTTGCCATTTTCCCTGGTCGCCCGGAGCAATTTTCCCGGCAACACACACAAATGGAATCTCGCTCAGCAGGAGCCCAGCCTTCCATTCGTACTCAACTTCACGAGCAATTTTAACTGGCACCAGCAGGAATAGGTAGCAGCATGTGCAAACTCCTTGAACGACTTTATCTGTTTAAAAACTTTAACAAATCACTTGCGGCGCCATTGTCAACTCAGTTTCCCCGACAGGAAAGAAACAAAAGGAGCATTATTAGCTTATTAAATTTGCTGAAGACCAATTTCACTAACTCCCACCTAACGAAAACAACAGTTTTATTTTCTTTTTTCTCTGCCAAGACGTTGGGATGCAGAAAGATAAGCCATCCCGGGTAATGAGGTCAGAACGAGTTAAGAGGATCTGAAGGGTTGTGACTCCTTTCATCCGACAGAACCATTTCGAGTTTTATTGTTTCACCCGCACTGTCACAACTTTTGGCATTAAATGTGGAGTTCATGACAAAGTTGAACACGTCCCCGTTTCACCGGAGAACTTCTAACGAACGAAGGTGTACGTGTACTCCTCCACATAACGAATCAAAAGGAAAAACACTTTTCCGATAAATGAGAAAAATTTGACAAGAACTTTCTCGATCTGAAAACTTTTTGAGCAAATAATTTCCCAAGCAAAGACGATTTAGGTTAAATTGTACGTTCGACGAGAGGAACGTGCCTTACCATTGTGTGGAAAAGTAATTGGCTTGGTGAGTACAAATTGACGATGGTGGAGGGGAGGCGGCGGATGGGATGTGTAGCTTACCTCATGCAAGGTCGAATGTAAAAAGGATAAAAGAAGGATTTTTTCTGGAAAAAATATTGTAACATGAGGGAATTGTGTGACGTTCAAGAAGTGTGTGACTGCGTGTTTTCGTGATGTGATATTGAATTGCGTGTCACTGGAAGAATTCACGATGATAATTTTATATATTTCATAGTGGCTGGCTAGAAAGATGATATTTTATAACACTAAATCTAACTATGCCATTTATCTGTTCAATAAATTCTGTCGTTTTACTATTTGTTACCTTTCTATTTCTCTAGCTTTTGCCTGAGATACTTTGGGTCAGAACGCCTCATTTTTGTTAGTTAGAACTACAAAGCAAATTTGGATGGTGGTTGCACAAGAAATTCAAGGTAACCAACTTGACGTCAGGATGGATTTCGACTCTCTTTTTTTTAAGATTTTGCCTAAGCTCATGGAATAACTCTATGATGCACACAGCACAGCTTAGGCAGAAGGAAATTAGATAAGAGGAGATAAGGAAATTTTAACCTGACAAATGTTCCATACAAGGCATCTCCCTATGAGAGATTTTCGCCTCCCGTTTTCGTTTGAGTTTAGATAGTGATCTTATGCTGCAGTGGTAGCGAGGGACATAAATTCTGCTTTTGGGGAGGGTACATATAATGAGCGAACCATTCGCCGCTGGTTCGTTAAATTCAGTTCTGGGGACTACGCGCTCAAAGATGAGCCTGAAGGGAAACCCCCAATGGCCATTAGTGATGAAGCCCTCAAGGCTGCTGTAGAAGAGAACTTATATACAACTGTTCAGTGCCTCGTACAGAAGTGTGCCACAGCCACAAAAAGTCGTCATTTAGAAACTATTCACAAGGTGAATAAGTTAGAAAGGTGGTTACCTCACAAACTCACCGAAGCCAACAAGCTCCGCCGCCTAGAAGTCATCCTTTCTTTGCTTAATCAGAAGGATCTATTTTTGCATCGATGAAAAATGAACTTTTACCATAACGAAAAAACAACGCGGCAGTGGTTGAATACTGATCAAATTCCTGTGCAGGCATCGAAAGGTTATAATGACCGTATAGTGGACCAGAGAGAGTATTGCACATTATTCCTTTCTCCCACCTTCTTCCCTCACATTTATCGCGCGAAAATTGAACTAATGCACGATAAATTGACTCAAAAACAGGTAGCTTTGGTCAACAGGTATGGGCTATTCTGTCGCACGATAATGCACGGACACATATCGCACAAACGACGATGCAAAAGATGGCTCAGTGAGGATGAGGATACGAAGTTTTATCTCACTCACCATATTCACCTGACCTTTTTCCAAAAGACTACCACCTCTTTCGTAGCTTCGACCATTACCTCAGGCAGGAATGCTTTCGCAATGACATGGAGGTGAAATCTACCTTCGAGGACCAACAGCAAAAGCCCAGATTTTTACACAGCAGGGATAACTGCCCTTAAAACCCGCCTACTGTACTCCCATACCTGAACTATAATCTCGGAGATGTATACAACTAGATGGTTCCACTTTCCACAGAATTACCCAGCAACTTCTCGGCGTGCAGGCTAGTCTATTGGTTCCCTAAATAAAAGATACACTCGATACTAGCGTATTGTGTTAACCAACAACACTTTCTTCAACTCAATCTATATACAAACTTTTCAATCCTATAAAAATTTGAAGCTGGCTTGTAACAAAAGTACCAGTATTCCAGTTTCCAGTATTCCAGTTTCAGATCGTGTGCTGACGGGCAACAACTCAACCCATAAACGAACAAAAAATTAATTACCTTAGATTGTTCAATATTCCCCAAGAATTCCTAAACCGAACCTCCTTAATTTCACCGTTGACATTTACTTCATCCCAATACGGGCAAGGCAAGACTTGTAGCCCCGATTCCAACGCGTCCCCCATAAAAATTCTCAAAGTTTGCGACCTATCCATCCACAGGTATACTCGACCCTCACAGAAATTAGACGTAATTTCCTAGATGATGCCGACTAAAGAAAGGAACCTCGAAATTTGTAGAATTCCTCCTGCATGGCAATAAATCTTCGAACAAAATGAGCTCCTTAAGGACGTGGAAATGAAGACAAAGAAGTTCGAGGTTCTCCGCAATTTTCTTGAGAGAATTCCACTTAAATTTGTCGCCAAATTGTTTTCAGTTTTAATCCGAGTAAAGTGGAAAATTATTGCAACTAATTGGACGCTCCTTCAAAATAAGGAATTTCCATTTTCCTTTTGATTCCTGAAAGAAACTTGGCTGGGCAACATGTTGCCGAACCAAGCAACATCCAACATCGCAATCTGGACCAATTTTGAATGCCCTCCGTCAGCAACATGTAACCGAAAACAGGTTTGTGCTGCACCCGAGGGGTAAGCAAGAGGCGACGGACTTTGTTTACTTGCCGCCTAGAATGACTGTAGTTAGTTTCTTGTATGATTTGTATGTGCGACGGTTGATTAGGAACTCCAGTCAGGCCGCTGAGGCACTCAGGCAGTCAGTTTCGATCCCTTGAGTGGAATGGAACGTTACCGTTGCGCGTGGTGATTAACTAAGGGCGCATGCGATCAGATATTTCGCCCTGTGACGTAGTTGAAGTGTATCAGAACGAAAATTCGTCACTGTCCTTTGGCAGGAGTGTTTTCCTAGTTTTGTACGGATTTCTTATTTTAGCAGTGGAAATGAGTGAATTGCTCCAGTGTATTCGGGTGGTGTGCCACAATTTTCAGTGGTGATAGTGTGCATGACTTTTTGCCCTGTTAGTGCTTTGTGACTAATTCACGAACCTGAACTAAACCGGATTAAAGGATTTACTGAAGGAATTGACGGCTCAGGAAGTGCGCCATGAAGTACCTCAATGGAGGGCACAAGGAGTCCTACACCCTTGTCGCTCGGAAGAGGTATATGAAGAAACTGTTGTATGTATATCTCCCTTCTTACCTGAGTAGCGTTGATTAATGAGTGCCACCTGATCCCACCGACTAACTGTCACACGATGAGACTCCCACGGGGGCACCCTCCATAATCGGATTGATTTGCTTACCTGCCGCTGCTGGTGCGGACTACTTTCTGCCACCCTCGATCCATCACTTGTTGTCGCCTTCCACTTTTTTCCGTTTCTAATTAGATTCCGCTTCATCGGATCCAGTTTCTGGCTTAACGTGATTAATACGCTGATTCAAGTCATTTCAGTGCGTTTAATTCAATTTCTATTGCCTCCCGCCTCTAGCTGCTCGCCTATACTTTCTCCTTGGTTGCCTTCGGAAAGTGTAGGTGGTATGCCAGCCAGCTTGGCGCGCAGCTTTGTCTTGCTGTTTTCATTTTAAATTTCTTGCTACACAGAGCACAACCCGCGCCTCCTTGTAAGGCTATCAGCGAAGATTTAGCCAACCACCTGGAATCTGTCGCTTGGCTTTGGTTGCTACTTTGGTAAATAGCGCCCCAAGGGGACTTCTACGTCTCATCCGGATTGGTGTCATTGCTTGGATACGTCCGGACTCCAGGCAAGTGGCAAGTAATTGGTCAGCAAAATTAATTGGTCCATCAGAGTCGAGATAGGCAATCTCCAGAATCCAAGTGTCAACTTAACCCTGAAATGTCCCAGGGTGAGGTATGGCAATTGTGCTCCTTCACACTGCCGTTAATTGATTGATTCGCTGACCTTTTACGTTGTTGAGCTGCCTTCGAGAGATGGCCGAATCGATTGGTTCATTTGTGCTCAAGTGGTCGATTAATTAGGACTGCGTGACAGTAACTTTCAAGGTCCTGGTCGAATGAATCAATCAGAAGCCATTAGATTTGGTTTGGTTCTGTAGATGGCGGTGGGAGTCAAGTTAGTAACGCGAAGACTATGTTTCATTGCTGATTAATTGATTGCAAATCAAATTACATTTTCGTAGAGGGGGTGCAGCCGAATACACAAGCAAACAAACTTTCTGTAGTTGGTAAACTGTCGTCTGAGGGAACATATTCAGATGTTGTCAATCTGAAGGGCAGAGGAATCCCCTTTTTGAGTGACATCTTCGAAACAATGCGGGACAGGGTAATTCTGATTAATGGAGAGAATTGCATTAGGGATAATTTGTTGATTGAGCGAAATGGGGCAGAAGATTTGATGCTTTCAATCCTGCTTGCCATGACTTTCAAAAATTCTACGATAATGAATTTGATGCCAATAATGCAGTTTTGGGGTATATCCGTTGGGAGTTAAATTTGGCATTAAAATGTGACTTATGTACGTTAGGGGTAAGCTCTAAGCATCTGTAAGCTTTTCCCTAAATATTTTCCATTTACAATTTTGAATAAAATAAATAAATGCATAAAAGTGCAAGGTTTGATTTCATGCCAATTTTAACCATTAGAACTATTCAGCAAGTTTATTGGAGAATTTAACGGGACACGTGGTAGTTAAATCCTTTTCATAAATTGGAACATTGCTCTTTTGTTGTTTATTTTTAGTTTTCATACTGAAATGATAAAGTTTCTTATGAACAAGCAGCATTTAATTTTTGGTCCTTCGAACCGGATCGAGATCAGCATCCTACTTACAGTTGTCATCATAAACCTGAAAATATTGAAATGGATTTTTTTTGTTTACGAAAATCCTTCACACCCTCGCAGTCCCAATATCATAATCATAGATTCCTACTCCAACATTTGTCCTTTATGGTAGAGGTGGGATCAATGATCTGCTGAGGTGTTAATTTATTGTGTCTGCAGGTAATAAAACTTACCTAAATTGGATCGTGTTCGTATCCTTTCCCAGTTGAACATCTGTCGTTTTGTTTTCGTGCTGCAAACTAGGCGTATCCTCATTATCCTCCTCTCGTTGATACATCCCCGCCCGCGCAAGAACGTTGATAGGCACTTAGGAAAACAGAACCCACTTTTTCCATCTTAATTTTGTGAAGTGTTGGTTTTTCGTGTCATTCTCATCTAGTTGCTTGATGGCTTGATGCCACACCATCCAAGGGATCGTGATCTTTAAAAAAAAAAGAAACTAAAGGGCGTGCTTCTTTCCAATTTTGTTTTTACTTTCTACTCCGTGTGCCATATGGGGGCACCCATCGATTTTGGTTGGGAACATCAAGAACGGTTTCAATAGCCGGGCAAATGGAATTTCATGTTCAGTTAATTACCCGCCTTGATTGATGGACTGGGACCAATCCATTCCCAAGCACTGACACATCCAACACTTCACGAGTAAGTCACAGAGGGCAGAAGAGCTATCATTTCGGCTGTAGTGGACGACATGCCAGGCTAAAACTTTCTAATCACAATCACAATCAACAACAAATGAAAATGCTCAGAGATCCAAAAACGAACTCAAATCCTACGATTGTGGATTGTTTCTCCTTATCTGGAGCGGCACAAACGTGCGCTGCACTGAAATCTCATTAGGTGATAATCCCACGACTCAAACGGTTTCTTGGACTCTTTTTCTGGGAGAAGTTGCGATAAGTAAGGAACTTAATCTGTTCTTAATTAGACCAGAGGGTAAGTGGTATGGGAAGTTGTTGACAGTTGTTTGAGGAATTTTTTTTCTTGTCGTTTTGTCCATGATGAAAGAAATTAATTGATTTTGGGGCGTATTAGGAAAGCTTGTGAACCAAAATCGGTTATTTCCTTTTCTAATCTATTCGAGCAAGATAAGCAATTTCACCTGGCATTGAACTAAAGAACTGAAAGTGAGAACAACTTGCAAAAAGGGGGGAGGAGGTCATCCTTCCAGCTACAGTATCTGTCGAAATTGGAAACCATAGCTTAGTAATTGCAGCACTGCTATTAATTTAAAGAAGAAGAAAATTTTACGGTCACTATTTTAATGTCAAAAATCAGAGGGCAAAGCGCACATGAAAAAAGGGAACGCAGAACTTTCGATTTGTCGTGCAAGGGCGTGGTTTTAGACAGGGATTTCACTTCAAATTGAAGTAGATTGGGAAGTTAATTATGCTATTCTTAAAACAATTTTTAACCATTAATTTCTAACAGCTTGTAGTTTATAAAAATTTAATTATTAATTTCTATCGTTATAAAAATATAAAAATTTGTCTATAAACGAACGCTCTACGAACTCTTGTCGTGTAGAGAGATAATCTGCGAGTCTGAAGTAGAGGGCTCCTTGGGCTGTAAAAGGTCTGCCAGATGTGTTGCTTCTTTTACGCGGAATTCCTCAAGGTTCAATTCTTGGAGTAGTCTTCACGACTTGCTTAGCGTTTTCAATGAGTATGAAATCCATGACATACAAATATATTTAAATGACCAATTGGCTTAATGAGGGAGTGCATAAGTCACATTAACTGCCACCTAGAGAGGGTGCTAGCATGGTTTCCTGATAACAATCTTATTTTCAATACAATTAAATCTTATCTACCCCCATTGACTGTAAATATTACAAAACCAGCTGGATTCTTCCTATTATTATTAACGTGCTGTGTCGTCTGTGAATACCAAATTCGTTTCGTAAATCACAAGCTAAGTGAGATACAGAGATTGACGACCACCTCAAGAACTTTCCTTCCCGATAAAATCAAATTCCTTCACAATCCTGCCATAAACTAACCATCGCCCGTGTTCCTCAGCAATTTTATCACCTCGCAACAGTCTTGCATTCCAATTAAGATTTTATTGGATCCTCTCGATTGTGCCTTGACGTGATTACAAAAGAAATCATAAAACCGAAAGGGTCCTTTCTTGCTTGTCCAAGTTTTCTCACTTTCACCCCTCAATACACGTCCGCACTTAAGACTGCTACTGGGGCGAAAAAATCATCTGCTCCCATTTAATTGTATACCAGAAATAATGGAAGGAAGTCTTTGATGATTTGAATGTAAATGCAAATCGAGTTCGCGCTATCGAACTCATTAGCGGCGAAAGCGCATTAGGACACCTTTTCCTCCTTTCTTTGGAAATTTTTTTCCCAGCGATATCATTCGGCATCATCGCCGGAACCGGTAATTATTTTCGCGGTACACGCGGACTCCTGTTCTACTAGTGATCCTGTGAGAAAGTCCCAGGAGTTCTTTTCTAGTTCTAGCCGAACAAACACACTGACCTAGCGTGAAATTGGAATGCAGCGATGGTGAATAGATTGTAACGCGATAAGAAATAATCTAGGACCAGCGAGCAGTGGCTTCACGGTTTTTTTCCAGTAGAGTTGGATATATTTGACCAAGGAGAGAATCAGCTTAAGAAAGGGTTGAAGGATGTTGAAGAGAAAGGGTCCATAACAACCGGTTCTTGTGGATTTATTTGCCTTGGTCCTTAGGTAAACAAATTACGACAAGTTGGACATGCATTTAGTGGTCATAGTTTGTGGATTTTGTGAAGATTAATAGGTCCTAATGCTGGTTGGGATTGAATCTTTCGGGGTGATTGCACAGATTTTCTGGATTAGGATTTAGTTTGATCGTGAGAATAGACCTCACAAAAGTTTCAATTAAATAATAGATTAAAACGAAGGGTGATCCTCTTTTTGTTATCTCTGTCAATATCAGCAGTTTCAAAACATTCGATTTGGGAGATTTCAAGCACGAAACAATATTGGTGGGAGTAATGCTGTACAAAATAAATTGTATATTGTTTTTGTTCACTGCAGGCTAAATAAATAAAATGTGAATTAGAGTGTTCAAACTCCCTATTCGCGCGAAATTTTGAGCTTAAGACAAAGATCCAATGGAGTTTGATTAAGAAGGCTCTTTGGCATGAAATTTTTACTGTGCAACATCCTAGCGGCTTCGCAAGAACAATTCTTTTCAGTAAAATTGCCTCAACCAATCGTACCCAGATAAAAGCCGTGTCCTGTGCTGGATTTGAACTCACGCCAATAGGGGAGGAAATCTGCAGACCTACGCCTCAGCGCGCTCTGCCACCGGCGTACGTAAATAGAATAATAATAGAAGTATTCTCTAACCGAACAATTTACCAAAATTTCATTAAACCTGAGAGAACCGACTTCCCGAAAGTTACAATAATAGTAAATCTCCCTCACTTCGTAACAAATGACGCTATAAACAAACTACTGCACTTCTGAAATCAAAAGAAAAATTCCTTACCCTCTTTTTTCCTATTTAACCAAACTGAGCCTCTACATGAACTTAGCACCTCATAAAAACCGTAAAAAACACACGCACCATTAAAAGATGTGAAGAAAAATAGGAAGTATTGACGAGACGGCGCTTGATCTATTTACAGTACTTCGCTCCTGAGCTTGATTTCCGTTCAAATTGCTTCTCACCTTTTACCAATCTTCCACCTCGAACGTTTGCACCGGCATAGAGCACTCTTCCGCTTTTATTATCTCGATGTAATTTCCCAGTTGCACCTGTCTTACGTGGAATGTCTCGGCGGTACATCAACTTACATTTTCACTTTGTTCTTGTTGCCGCTGTAAACAAACTTATTTTTTTATCTTCAGCAAACCTCGAGATTAGATTTAGCGACGTTAAAGTGTCGGATATGGTCTTTTGTAGAGCACGCGACTTACTAAATATTTAAAGAGGCTTTAAATTAATTTGACTGGGAAAAAGTAAGCTGGTGAAAGATAAATAAGAGCTTCAGTTACGTTCATTTGGGTCATGTTTTATAGTTGCACTCACGAGTGGCTGGTTGTTCCATCGTAGCATGTGCTAAATTAAAGTTTGAAGGACACTGCTTAGCTTCCTTGAAAATTTTGTGCTTTTTCTGACCTACTTCTCCTACAAACATATTTGAAATAAATAAAAAGAATTTGGAAGGCACCAAAAGGTCTATCTATTTACCCAAAAGTTTTTAAACGGAAGTAAACATTTTCGTCCGCACTGCGTCTGTTAACTTCTGGAGTTGGGAAAATTGGACAGCTCGCTATATTTCCCACTCTCAGCTGATTAGACAGCTGATTTTATGTTTTACGTCATTTAAGTTAAGTGAGTTTAAATCGCTTCGTGTGAAGTTTAAAATAATTCTATTAGATAATGCACAAATTTCGCACTAATAAAGAAAAGTATAATAGTAAGCGGTACAATGCAAATTAATTTTTGACAATTCCTCTGTTCTCGTCGATTTACCCAAAAAGTGTCAGGTAACTTTTTCCTGTTCAACCCCTCCACGTGCAAAACGATTTTTACCTACTTTTCTTATCCAGAAATAAACAGACAGACCTAATGACAAAACTCCTGGACCATGCAATGCCCTGTCTTACATTAACACACTTTTTCTGGTCTTCTGGTCTTATGGTCTTAGAGGAAATGAGAGGTGACTACTTTCTCATCTTTTCATTTGCATGCTTTGCAGTGCTGTTGACATCGATGAAGTGCCACTGGAATTATTCTGAGACGAAAAGAGATAGTATTAAAAAAGTGATCTCATTTAGGGTATCCAAATCCAAAGCCGTTAGTACTTCGACAAGAAAGTTTGGTAACATTTCCGTGGCAATTTCCTCAATTTCTCAATAATTCTCTGTTCAAATTCAATTTTAATGTGAAATGGAATCCCCCGGAAATTGTACATTCATCGAAAATTCGGAAAAATTCCTCAGCATCTCCAAAGTAATGCAATTAGTTCCACACGATCCACACGAACCATAACGAACACCGAATCATCCATCACCCATTTTGCCGCAATTACAATCGAAATATTGAGAATTTATTGATTTGGAGTAGTGTGTCAAATGGCGAAATCGCTACCTGAAATTGTTGGGTGACTATTGCGCCTCCAACGTCGAAGCGCCAGCACCGAACATTTTGGGAGGCAATTGAAACTTGTAATTATTTGTCGGAGCAAATAGCAATTGCATCCGCCCCAATCCGAAACGTACACAGTGGCCACGACAGTAGCTGTCCAATTCTCCAGCCTCAATTATATTCAAATTAGACAGATTTCAGGTGTGCAACAATGCAGCTGCTGTTGCCGCCACGAAAGACAACAGCAAACCAATTTCAAGCTCCAGTTCGAGTTCCGATTTGCTACTAATGAGGAAATTAGGCTCCAACACCGCCATCAAGATTTGTCCGATGACAGCAACTTGGAACACCAGCCACCAGCCGAAAGTCGTTAGCAAGACGGTAGAGTGGAGAGCAAAAGGTGCTGCAATTAGGTGCCTACATGTGCGCGCGCCTACAACTCTTGCACTCGAAACATGACGGTACCGATGTTGCTGCCATGGGTTCAACACTTGGCGGGATTGAATTGTTTCGCGACATCCCACGTTCGCTTGCTCAGGATTGTAGTTTTTTATGAAAATAGCCGGAGGACGGGTAGACTGACATGACTTTGGCTTTTCTTTAATTTTGCATAAATCACGTGTCCCAACACCTGGAATGGACTCCCATTTGACACTGATGAGTGCCCCGCAGAGTAGAATTTAATGCTGGTTCGCTAACCGATACGGCAAGCTGGATCAATCTGCTGGTTGCCTGTTTTCCCGGCGGAATCGAATGCTACCTCCAAGTGTCCAGACGACGTATCGATAATAATTGAATTAATGGGGACGGGTACCTCACTCGCGGGTAGGTTAACTAACTATGTCAGCTACAGACGTGTATACTATGGGGCAGCAAAGGAACAGAATCGAAGGAGGGACGCAGGCCGAAGGGATTTATTGAAATCGAGTTACATTTGGAACGACAGAAAGATATATTGGCGCCCTCCGAAAGAGGGAAGGGAAGGAGCTCATTGCAATTGACTTGGAGCGATAGATAGGTTAAAGTACAGTCTGAGTGGTACCTAACCGGATTTTCTGGAAAGAAGGCTTTAAGCGATGTTAGGCGAGGAAATATTGTGGAATTTGTGGGGTAAATAGTAACAAATTCGGTTTCATTTTCTCGTTCTTGTCATTTTGGACAATATTTATAAATTATTTGCAAACATTTGAGAAATTCCAAGAAACTTGACGAAGAAATTTGTACGCTTTGGACTAGAACGCACAAAGTCCCATAATCATTGTGAATTTGCGTAAACACTGTGAAATTAAATTGCAATCGGCCAGAAACATGGAAAAATCCCTTCTGACAGGCATTCAATCAGTTCATCAGCCGCAACGAAATTCCACCGATCACGTTCTTGGTTTCAGGTACACCCCAACGTAATAAAAAATTTTTCTACTTATTTCCACCAAAAATCGGCGTACGTGAACCGAATTACAGATGTCAAGTCAGAAGAAGAGTCAGAAGTCAGAAGACCTTAGGCAGACAGGTAAACACCAGGAGTTCACTCACTGTGACGACATTAAAACAAAGACCTTGCTCGTCACGGTTCTCGACGGAGATTTCTTTTGACTTCTCTGCCACAACGGTGTGCTAAATAGATTTTCGCGCTGTGAATGAACCACGACTCCTTTATGTGCTAATTTTCAAGAAAATCTCAAGCTATTCTCGCGTGGTCCTCGCTACTTTCCCATTGCTGAGGAAAATGTATAAGTTGAAGGCGCATTTCAATGGTGCCCAAAGAGTTCAGAAAGAACTTTTCTAGTTCAAAAGAAGAACAATCGCATAGGAAGACTACAAGAGCATCAGCACCCGCCCGATACTCCAATGTCGAAAAAATTAAGAGGAGCAACTTCATTTTGGTGTTCGAGACTTCTGGGACTTCTGCGGCCTCCATCACAGAACACTCTCGGAATTTCTATTACCACATACGTGAAAAGTTTCAGAAATTCTCATAATTTCGCCCTGAAACGTTTTGTGGGCGACGAGGTGGTTTGTAGATCTTCAGGATCGTTAAAATTGTGTCAGAGTTGGAAAAGTTTCAAAGTGCTAAAAGTCGAATTTCTGACATTAATTAAGCGGGGAAAATGAGCTCTAATTTCTCGTCGTTAAGGAAAAATAATGTGGGGGTTGGTAAGTTCGACCCTTTTAATGACATACTCACAGGGGAGCTATGATAACCCTCATGCAGCAAGCCGGGAAAACGTTTTTCCTGATGGCTGATGAAGAATACTTGACCCAACTAATTCAATATTTTTATAGTGCTCCAGGGAAATGTCGTGCTGCTACCAGTTAAGGGTAGTTATACAGAGCCTGACTTGCATATATACCTTCTTTTGCTTAGTGCAAATAAACTTTGCGAATAGTTTACAACCCTATTCAGGACTCCTTCCATTCAGGTACCCAAATCTGCCTAATTATAATTAATTTGAAAAGAAAACAGCCAGGCGGTATACAATAACTTCTAAAACCACTTTACAAATCGCTCTCGATAACTAACAACCCCCAGGCACATACCCACCTTCACTCGCATACAAACAAGCCAAATAAGAACTGATGCTACAAATCCACACTGAGAAACAAAGTA
The DNA here is from genome assembly GCA_006980735.1 of Dasypogon diadema. Classification (NCBI taxonomy): domain Eukaryota; kingdom Metazoa; phylum Arthropoda; class Insecta; order Diptera; family Asilidae; genus Dasypogon; species Dasypogon diadema. The sequence continues at coordinate 19,747 of QYTT01091051.1, forward strand.
CATGGTCTCTGAAGCGCCCTACATATGTCAATGAAACCGTAAACAAAGAAATCTGCCTCCCCCTCAATAAATTCAACAACCCTCGAGTCGAGGAGTATACAGTACAAGGAAAACAAGCATCGACGTCACGTCCCAGTGGTCCATCGTGGCACAAAAAGGGTGCACAATCCTCAGTACTTTTGCAGTTACTGTCCGTAAATCATGTCAAGGATACTACGCGACCCCTACCTCCACACCTGGTCTGTAATGCAGTTGCTGCAGATCCTTTTTTTCACCGGGAGAAGAAAGTTCTGCACAATTGCACATGTACACCATCTTCTGGAAGATAAACGAATTAAAATACCTCCAGACCTAAGTGTTTCGAATTCTAAAGCGGATTTGCCGTGTTTGTTGTATCCAACAAGGATGTACGCAAATTTACAATAAATCACAGTTGGATGGCAATAAAGTTGTTTTTGAGTACACCAGTGAAAAAAGAAAGCCATGAAGTTCATGGAGGTGCTGCTATATGCCTAATTTTAATCCACATTATGATTGAATTTGATTAGGGATGAATACGTGAATTGTCCGTGTTTGAAAGTTCTGGAGCTCAATTTGCACGATTTGCTTTTTCGATTAGCTTTTTTTGATTACTTTCAAATTTAGTTGGACACGTGTAGAAGTGAATTCAATTCATTTTGGTGTCAAGAATGTGTAAATTTGTGGCAAATTTGCATAGATTTATTCAATGTTTTGACTTCGTTATCACGTTACAGCCACTTCCACTTCAGCACGTCCCAACTTTCTGCCAAATTGCCTTTTTCTCGGATAGGAACGTATACAATAGGAATACGTTTGGAGTTCAATGAAATCTCAATTTATTATTGGTCGAGCCCTTGGATTGTACAAAATTGAATCGAAAAGTATTCCTTAAAATGAAAAAAAACACGCCTGTAATTAAAGGTGCGCACAATAAACAAATATATTTTGTTCACTCAATGGTGTTATATTTTTGAAGTCTCTAATTGTTGTGACCTGTTTCACAAGGTCCCATACAAAATCGCATCAAATGTTTTTGGTAGCGCGTCTCAATACGTACGCATTCTATTTGATACACTTCCAAAATAGAAAAAGACATCAGTTCCTCTACCTTTAATTTCAACCAGTTTATGTTTTGCTTATTTAAGTAAAGTATGTTTAAATTCAAAAATTTAGCACCTTCACCTTCCTCACTGTGCTGACCTATCCTCAATTAAGAAAATGCAGGAAGGCTTCATACCGAATATCTTAAGAACTTTTAAATCTTACCGACACCATTCGCCGAGTTGGTTGAGTCACTTGTCTGCAGATTTTCTCCTCTGTGGGCGCGAGTTCAATTCCTGCAAATGGCGTCGTAATTCATCTGGATGCCAGTAGTTAAGACATTTCTACTGCCGAGAACTGTACTTATGAAGCCACTGGAATGTTGCACCGCAAACATTTCATGCCAAACTTTTGTCTGACTTGTAACATTTGACAGGTTAACATTCCCAGTTTCCTCTTCCCTAAAAATTTCTCTCCACCTAAGCTGTGCTGTGTGCATCATAGGGTTGCCCCTCTGAGTCTAGTCAATACCTACAAAAAAAATGAACGAGGCGATATACTTTACATTCTAGTATGGAAATTGGTACAGTGGTAGCATCCTTGTAATGGAATTCCAAGCGTCTTATCTTAAAGAACTTAAGATGGATTGCAGATTGACAGTAGTTTCGCTGCTACGATGGAAGCTGACCTAAATAAACTTCTTCGTCTTTAACATTGAGCTTGATGAAGATATCGCGGTTGATCCCTAACGTAAGTAGGGCAACACTATCCTCCTCCTTACGG
>QYTT01091056.1:0-12001 GCA_006980735.1 Dasypogon diadema
AACGACTACACTAGTAAGATTACATCTTATAGGTTAGTGCAGGAATGAATGAAAAAAAGGGAAGGAAAGAAAAGCAAACTAAAATAAAAACTAAAATCCAAAACATTATGATCTAAAAAAAAAGAAAAAAGAACTTAAAAAACTAAAAGGAAAAAAAAGCAGAACAAAAAAAAAATATATATATATATATATATTAAGAAAAATTACAAATTAGAAAAATAATCAAAAAGGATATTAGTGAAATTGGGTCTACCGCTGCTTCTTCTTATATGAAGTGGAAGAGCATTCCACAGTCTGATGGATCGAACAAGGAATTGCTGTTCAGTCACACGAAAGCGAAAAATAGGCGTAGGCAAAGTGAAAGTACGGCCAAATGACACGAAGTTTAGCTTAACATAGAGATAATTAGGCTTTTTTGTCGTAATAACTCTATGAAGAAATAAAAGAGTGCGAAAACTGAGATAAACATCTAGGTTACACCCCAAGATTGTTCCAGCATAGGGAGAGATATGATCAAAACGTCTTAGCCCGTACACATAGCGGACAGCAGAGTTAAAAGCAACATTAAGCCTTCGCGAGGATACCGAATCCAGCTTGCAAAACAATTCACAGCAGTACGTAATTATGGGAACTATTAACGATTAACGATCGTTTAAAATAGTTTCGCACCAAGAATTTGTTATCGTTGAAGATAGAAGCACACCTCTTTTAGGGCTGAAGGGATGCGTAGAATTAGGTTTAATTAAACGAGTTAATCGTATTAGCGATGCTAGTTTTCGTATTAAAACCAAGGAAGAATTTTTGGGAAAATTTAGTACGGCATTTGAAGGCTTGGGGGAATTTCCGGCCGAATTTAAAATAAAAAACGGATGTGTACCAATCGCGAAGTCTGCACGAAGAGTCCCAATGGCAATATTGGAGCCCTTAAAGAGGGAATTTAATTTAATGTGCGAAAAGAAAATCATTGAACGCGTCGATAAGGCGATGGAATGGGTTTCAAATCTCGTGATAGTCGAGAAACAAAACAAAACACTGCGGCTATGTCTTGATCCAAAGCATTTGAATGAAGCAATTTTAACGGAACAACACATTATCCCCACTTTCGAAGATATAAGTGCGCGGCTGGCCAATATGAATTATTTTACAGTGCTAGATCTGAAGGAAGGATACTGGCAAGTACGACTCGACGAAGAATCAAGTAAACTGTGTACATTTGCCACTCCATTTGGATGTTTTAAGTTTAATCGACTGCCATTCGGAATTAAATCAGCACCGGAAGCCTTTCAAAAGTTAACTGAAAAAATTTTTGGGGATATAGATGGCACGGTAATCTATATTGACGATATTTTGGTAGGAGGGAAAACACTGGAAGAACACGACAGAAATTTGTCTATGGTAATGAAAAGAGCAGTGGAAAACAACATCAAATTTAACAAAGAAAAAATGCAATGTAGGATTTCCAAAGTAAAATACCTAGGGCATGTAATTGGGGCAAATGGCATTCAGGTAGACCCTGATCGAATGAAATGCATTTTAGAACTCAAATCCCCCAAAGATAAGAAAGGATTAGAACGAATATTAGGCATGGTCAATTATATGCGCCAATTTATACCGGATTTGTCAAACCTGTCGCAACCACTTAGAGAATTAATAAAACTTCGAAGTATTTTCGACTGGCAGCCTTTTCATGAAAATTGTCTAAATGAAGTTAAGAAGCGAATTGCGAATGCACCAACACTTCAGCCTTTTGATTCGAGTAAAGATATTACAATTCAGTGCGATGCCTCGAAATTTGGGTTGGGTTGTTGCCTGATGCAACAAAATAAGCCTGTAGGTTTTGCATCACGCAGCCTTTCAGAAGCTGAAATTAATTATGGACAAAATGACAAAGAATTGTTGGCTATAGTGTTTGCGTGTAACAAATATCATAGGTATATATATGGTCGTAGGATAACTGTAATTACGGATCACAAACCTCTCCTAGGAGTTATGATGAAAGAAATGGGACAACTTTCATCCCCTCGACTACAGCGAATGAAATTACGTTTAGCTAAGTATGATATTAATCTTGTGTATAAGCCAGGAAAAGAAATGATAGTAGCAGATATTCTCTCTAGAATTTTTTCATCAGAGCCCTATGAACAAGAAACTAAAGATCTTAACGAAGTGATTCACACAATTAATGTAAGTAGCGAGAAAAAGGAACTGTTCAGAAAAGAAACCAAAGGAGACCCAGTTCTCAGTAATTTGTTAGGGGTTTTGAAAAATGGATGGCCGGAAACAAAGGCAAAACTAAAAGAAAATATAAAGTATTTTTGGAAAATGCGGGATAATCTTTTTACGGAAGACGGCATAATATTTTTTGATGACAGGATTGTTGTACCAATTGCATTAAGGGAACCATTATTGAACAAAATACATGAATTGCATCTAGGTATCGAGAAGACAAAAGCACGCGCAAGAAGTCTACTCTTCTGGCCAGGAATGAATGAAAACATTGAAAATTTAGTAGCAAAATGTCCAGTGTGTCAAAAGTTCAGAAATTCAAGTATTAAAGAGCCTATGATCGCTCATGAGATCCCAGATATCCCGTACTTCAAAGTTGGTATGGATATTATGGATGTGCAAGGCAAAGCATTTCTAATAATTGTAGATTATTTTTCTAAGTATCTCGATATAATTCAATTAAGTAGAAAAACGGCTCAAGCGATAATAGAAAAAATAAAATTACTATTTTCGGTACATGGCATTCCTAGAGTTATAATTGCTGACAATATGCCGTTCGGGTCCTTTACATTCGCAGAATTTGCCAATGAACTTGACATTCAGATTATCACATCAAGTCCTCATTATCCGCAATCCAATGGGCTCGCTGAGAGATTTGTGCAGATTGCAAAATCCCTAATCAAGAAATCTGAGGAGAGCAAGGTAGCGTTATGGAAAGTATTGCTAGAATATCGCAACACTCCACTCAAAGAGGTAAATAAATCACCAGCGGAATTACTCTTCGGAAGAAAAACGAGAACCTTAATACCAGGGAAAAGTAGTTGTTTCAAAAGTAATGCAAATGATCATATACAATTAAAATTTCGAGAAAATTCAGATAGTAACAAATTATATTATGATAGGAATCCGCGATATAAAAAAGACTTTGAAATCGGATCAAACGTTTGGGCGAGAGAAGGAAAGACATGGGTACCAGCTAGTATAATGAAAAACGATGCAACACCACGATCATATTGGGTCAAGCTGCAAAAAGGTAATGTTCTTCGAAGAAATTCTCGTTTCTTAAGACCACGAATATAATTTCCCAACAGCCAAGCAGCCTTTAAGGAAAGGTTAAAATTTGTACATAAATGTAAAATTTAATTGATAGAAATTATATTGAAAATCTAATGGAGAATAGCTAAATGAAATGTGAGTGAGATTTGTTTAAACGATGTACCATAATTGGGATTTGTATAAACGATATACCGTAACATGGATTTGTATATAGAATACATGAATTTGTACCATAGCTATCGTAGAACAAAATGTATCTGATAAAACTGGAGAAAGTTGTATTAACTGAAATAGAAATGTAGAGTTCAGATTTGTTGCACATTCATGAATTAACTAGAATCATGTTCTTTTAAAAGGAGGGAGATGTAGTATTTACTAGTAGCTATCTACGTATACACACATAGTTTAGTGAGCCGTTAGGTGGCTATCTATTCACAAAGCCAGTTAAGAGTTAGTTAGCATCCAGATCTCGACTCAGACACATTAATATAAAATATTCAGACACATTAATAATAAATATTCTAAGTGCTAGAAAGTCTTTCCAATTAATACAAAATAATTCTGAAGAGATGTGAAAACTGTGTTAAAGAATGAGAAGCAATTCAGATGAAGAATGCAAATCAGACCCAGCCGCAAGTTTATTAGAGTTCAACTAAAAAAATGATAAGATGCATGCCTGAGAAATAATTATAAGGTAATTAAAATTAAAAGAATGGGAGGGATGTGTCTGAGTTATGAGGAGAGCGAAATAACTACGTATTCTCGTTCTCTACATTAAATGATATTGCTTTAATTTAAAATTCTCATTCGGCATATAAGTTTCCTGGTTCATTACCAATTTTTCAAGTTTCAAAAATAAAAAAACAATGACGGAATTTGTTTTGAAATCAGACAAGTTTTAAATATTAATTTGGTTTCAATTGTGGAATTGCACAAAAGCGCTTCATTTGCACTTTTTTCTATGCTTATATGTATATGAAATATGCAAAACGAGTTTGAAAACTTTTCCGGCCATAGCTTTATATAAACAAAATTGCCAAAAATCTGCTAGTTCTTTGGCGGGGTAGCTTTGGAAAGCAGTATATATATGTAGGGATTATTTAATATAATTAGTAAAAAATAAAAAATGTATATAACTTGATTTGCACATTAGCAAACGTAAAAATTTGTTTGGTTAGTTGGTCCATTGCCCGAAAGGTGGTAGCACACATATGTTTAAAGAAAAATTTTTGTGATTCGCTACCGACAAAAGCCTAGTAAGCTGCTTGAATCGGAATTCCGATTTCCATAAGAAGTACATGCATAAAAAATGGAGCGGAATTCCGATTACGAAAATTTCCCAATTGTTTTGCGGTACGCTGTTGAATCGAAAAGTGAGTGGTATATTCTACACACTAATTTTACCGTGTAGAGATAAATGCTTGAATTGCAAATCGGAATTCCGATTCAGCAGCGTACTAGGCTAAAGCTAGTAAATCTGAATTGAGTATGATCTACAGCACAGACAGAAATTTGCACTGCATTAAACCTCTTAAAATACTAATTTTTAAGAAATGTAATTTCGAACAGAACGTGCTGCCATCTATTAATAGGTATATAAACCAAGGCTTGTAGTCATCTGTGATGTCACTTCTGAGCTGGGATTTCCAAAAGGGAATTTGTTTGACAAATAAGTAGTAAATGTTCATACAAAACAACCTTGTTCAGATGACTGAAAATTAATTTCGTTGCTTAATGTAAAATGTACTTGTCACTTGTTTAGACTATTCGCCTTTGGTGTAAATAATAAATAATGGTGCATTACTTTTTCGTGCACTGAGGAACTTAATAGGTTCCGTGAAAATTATTCTTTGAACCAGACCACGGATGTAAATGGTGCTTTGTGCCTGACCGATATTGAATTAAACATGAGTAAAAGATGCTTGCACTTTGTACGTACCCATTCCATGCCACATAACAATAGGAGTCGTGGAATTGTCATCGGACTTGGTAAGTGTTATCACAAACAATATTAAAAATAGAGCACGCTTTAACATATTTGCTCTGATTCTGACTAAAACTCAACGCTAACTATTAACTAACTTGCTATAGTCAGAGCAATCTATTATTTTGGACGCAAATGTCAAATCACGGAACCACAAAAACCGGCTGTTTTTTGCTCTCTTCTGTTTGAAAACAAAAAAATTGAGGTTACAAGTGCTGCCAGATACCTACCCCACAAATTGTACACTTCGAGGAATCGAGCGAATCAAAAACGCGAGTGCCAAGATTTAAAATAAAGAATGAATACTCTTAAATATAACTGGAGAAATCAATATAAAATGCACTAGCAAAGAATAAATAACCGCTTATTCTTTGGTACGAGTTTCTTTCACCTGATTATTATGAGATGACTACACCATTCTTTATAATGCTTTTAATTTATCTAGTAATAATTCCATTAAATATATAATTTTAATATATTAACACAAATAAACAAGAAAATAAGAAAGATAATGTGACAAAAATTAATAATGGTAACCTGATTGAGTGCATAATGTACTTCTCTCAAGTTTCGTGGTAAATTGATAATTTTCCTAATAGTAACGTAAAAATGAGAAATCTTGTAGTCACATAAAGTACACAGGAAAGAGTGCATGATGTTAACGCAGTCTGCTTTGAAAAATAGGGTGATGAACTATAATTTCACGAACTAAAAACTTTTGTTTATTTTCAGTTTCTTTAAATTTTTTTGCTTAACTTTAATTTTGTTTTTTGCTTTGAAAGTGTTCACCTTCAAGTTACCTCAGGCAGTTAAGTAAAAAAATTGACTTATACGTGTTGAAAATAATTATTCACATAATTATCAAGAACTAAGTTTTGATTTTGCAATCCTCATGATCTGCCTAAAGTAACTCTTGGTAAACGACATTTCTAACGTTTTATTCCGGTACCAGGATAAGTAGGCTGCTAAGTAAAGTTGGTCACTTAAGAAGCAGTCCTTTCTCATGTCGATCTCGGTTAACTTTAACGTCTGCTGTCAGTCATGTTTATAGTAATCGTCTGCAATCTCCTAAACTCAACAGGGAATTCAAATGGTATCATATCAAGGGTATGTTAAGACACTTCAATGTCTTAATTTTTGCCGACGATATGAAAATCTTCTCCTTTATTAATGATATCGATGACTGCGCTTCTCTTCAAGGGGACTTAAATGTTTTCTATACTTGGTGTTGGCACAACAACTTAGAGTTCAACATAAATAAATGTGAGGTCATGTCGTTTTTTAGAAAGCATAATGCTGCCAGTTATGACTATAAATTTGCCATGGACATCATTCCTCGTGTGCAATCTGTGGTTGACTTTGGGGTAAAGCTTGATCAGAAGCTTGGCTGTACTTCCCATATTAACTATCTGGTTAACACGTTCACGCCGGGGCGAATATCTACGTTTTTTCGTGTGAGGCGGGACTGTCTTATCTCGTTACGCTTCATGGGGCGGGGCGACATTGTTGCGAGTTCGAATCAACGAACAAAGTGTGACCCACTAGTGGGTCACGCCGCCCCACGGAATAGTGGGTCAAGGGTGACCCACCAGTGGGTCACGCCGCCCCACGGAACAGTCAGGTGTGACCTACCGGTGGGTCACCCCGGCGTGAACGTGTTAATAGAGGTAACTTTATGCTTGGTTTTATAAGTCGTTAGGCCAGGGAGTTTTCTAGCCGTATGGTCTTTTTGACATTATACAACTCGTTTGTTAGACCACTGCTTGGGTATGCATCCCAGTTGTGGAATCCTTCCTACGCCATACATATCGACGGTATCGATTCAAGCCTGAAATACAATGAATACGACACGACTTTGTCGTAGTAATTTGTCGGAAATGGAATACATTGAAAGCGACATTGTCCTTGTCATTTATAATAGCTGAAAGCAATCACAATGGCAAATATTGTTCCACAGGAATTAATTTCAATGTTAAAACTGACGGCAATGTCGTGTCGTATTTGTTGTATTTTAGGCTTCAGTTCAGCGCAAGTTCATTAGACTCGCGCTTAATGATCTGCCTTGGGAAGACCCCGTGACCCTGCCACCCTATCGCGACCGTCTTAATCTTATTGGCATAGTTACGCTGGAGCAACGTCGTAACGTTGCCGATATAGTTTTTATTCATCAGCTCTTGAACGGTGGTATCGATTCTATGGAGCTCCGGAGTAAGGTAAACTTTAGAGCTAACCGGCTGTGCTTGAGTGGCGTCCCCATTCTACAGGTTAACTTCTCCAGAACTATTTATAGTAGGCATGAGCCCATTAATCGCATGTGTATAGCAGTTAACCGAGTTGAGCGCACTTCGACCTGAATGTTTCCAAGTATGTGCTTAAGTATCGTCTTCACATGGTTCTGTGACTTTTTGACTAAGTGTTATGCGTTCAGCAATTTTTGGCTGGTTTTTGTGTTCATTTGTACTGATAGTCCTATTGTGACACGCTTGTTGCTAATATTAATAATTGCTTTCTTTTTTTCTATCCTATTTACTGGTTAACCTATTAACAGTTACATGTCTTGCATGCTTGTCGGGGAGCGCAATCTTAACGCGGAGATGGGTAAATATTTCTTGGTTCCTCGCTGAGAAGTGCGCCTTCTGTGCTAGAAGGGAAACTGTGCTAGAAGGGAATCATTGCGATTCAGAGTTTTCAATTGCAGGAAAGAGGGTAAATGGTTTGATACGATTTTTTATAACTGAATAAAATGTTCTATAAGACATGAATGAATGGCAATACAGAATTCAAAACTCTGGATTTACTACCGCATCGGGGGAGAAACTTTAATAATATTGAATTGACGCCAGTGCACAAAATTGTAAAACCAACCGCAACACTAAAATACAACGATATAAATTTTTTAAATTTCTCGCGCATATGTAAATTGGGAGTAAATTGAGAGATATAATTCGAATGTAATATTCCTTTAATAGTGAGGACTGTTTTTTAATTTTATAGCACAAAATTATATATTTATTTATTTATTTTAAGGGTATTTTATTTTTTTTTTTTCTAGAGACTTGGACTTTTATAAAAATTAAAAAAGTTATTTCATTAATTTTCAGAGTGGCTTAATCCTTTTAGGACCATCAAAAATATTAGTCACTTTCGAATTTTTTTGTAGCCATTACACCGAAACAGATTCTGTGTGAATATTCTTATCTACTTTGGTGTAGTCGGGTGTCGCCATTAATTGCGAATTCCTACACCCAAAATTTTTTCAGGTCTCGATTTGATAGTAATTGCCACCGGATTTGTCAATTTGATATTTTTTTCCGACAACAAAAACCACTCCTGAATCGACACTTTTGAAATTTAAGAGCACCCAGCCAGAAGAGAAATTTTTTGACCCTGCCGTAGACCTTACCAACTCAGGTCCTTTCTGAGCTGGAAATCTGGAAATGTTTTTGTGGTTGTCGCCAAAATATAGTTGCATCACTGCGGTAGGATTATAAAATCTTTTCTCATCGCTAGCAACGGAGTAATTTTGACCTCGAGCAGAGTTGTTTAGAACTCTGGAAATATGTAAACCGAACGCCCGAACAATTTTTCATCCAAAAGTTGTCCTGCCGCCTTGAACTCGTCAAGATAATTTTAGAGTAATATGTATTTGTATATCATTATTTTCATGTTATATTTTGAAATACTTTTCCTATCGCAGATTAGATTAAAGTGTTTAGACCTCTTTCTATTTTTACCCGCATTATATTATCTTGGGATACTTCGAATTGTTTATTCCTGTTGGAGTGGCAAATAAAACAAAATGCTGCCTGTCCTGTGTTAGTGTGTAATTGTGAACAGTAATTAATATAACAGAGGGAATGCCTATCATAATGGCAATTTTGCAACAAACAAGAAAAATTAAAAATTTTTAATTTTGCTTAAACAAAGCCGCTGAAAAGTGAAGCCCCTTTGTATGTCAGGCTGCCGCCCTAGTGCGTCTTCTCTCATTAATCTGAAACAAAAATGTATGTATCTCTTTCCAACGTAAAATTACTGCAATCAGCTTCACTATTTATGCAACTTGCTTATCCTACCCAGTGCTTCCCACCTCAGTGTTATTTTTTTTTTTACAAAAGGACAATATGCAAACTTTGTTTTCCGAGGTGATTACGTCACATCAGAAAGGAACAGGAGGCGAAAATGAAACAAATGGAGAATACGGTACAGGACCAGCGATCAGGATCCAGCAGCTGGTACATCTTTGGCTCCCTTTTCCGGGCGTTGGGCATACCCGGTACCCGCTTTGATAAGATGAGGGAGTTATCCAATCAGAAATGAAAATTCGTGCAAGTGGAATATTATAATGAATTTCCATTTCCATTGTGTTTCGTAATATTTTATGTACTTTCACAACAAAACATCAGCTTTCGTCCGTGTTCGTGGATATCAACGAGCAAATGTTGCATTGTTGCCTGAAATTATGATGTGAATTTACTCGGCTGCGTTAGTATTGTACCGAACTGCAGGGTATGAGTGTTCATGAAGGAAAATTAATCAAAACATTGTATAAAGGAAAATAATAAAGTAAGGACTGGGTTTTTGTTTCCAGGAAAATGAAATAAAAATGGAAATGAAAAATGAAAAAGCAACTGCATAAACAGACATAACGCAGTACAACAGCGGAGTACAGCATAAGCAGCAACAAAGAATAATGACATGAATGCGAGCTGTCTTCGCTTGGGAGCACATGGGCGAAATTAAATGAGGAAATTAAGATGGGCGGACTGGTAACAATGGCGTCAGGAGTTTAATTACGAAATATGTTTTAATTTCACATTGTGCCCCGACAAAATGGTGCGCAGTGCTGCAGCTTCTTTGATATGATTTCTGAGGTAACTTTGCCACAGGAAACTTTTGAATGCAACGTATATGCATGCATACAGCACATTACTTATGAGTTTTACTCCTTTGTAATTACACTCCTATGAAGTTAACAGAACTAGAAATTAGCCTTAATTGCATGAAGTGTTTGTAGACGGCCGTCCAAGATCTTATGAAATTTTCTAGGTGTTATTCTTCTTTAAATTCTAGTGTTAAAATTAGAACTATAATTAAATGCCTTTGCTTTAGTGAGTAATTTGTGTATATGTGTGGCTGAGATTATGTTAAGGATGCGTTCACTTTTGGTTATGTAACACACCTTTCATGCATTGTACTATTGAATTCTAACATTGGTTCTTTAAAATCCTGGGTAAAGTGTCCATTTGGTCTAATAGTCGTAAAATTCGAAAGGTTGCTTTCTCTTGCATGCCAACTGATTAAGAACTAACTATGGATGAATTTCTTAACCACATGTGTTTAGTAGTTAATGGTGTTATGGAACATTTTAACCAAAAAATCTCTGAGGATATGCGAAGGCTACGCCTAATTTTGCAAGTTTTTGATCGTATTCCCCAAATTTAAAATACTAATTTTCTAGTTTCCTTAATTTGAATCTAACCTTACTAACAGTTCCATATCTTGCATGCTAATCTCAGGTAGGGCTAGAAGGGAAACTAATCACTAAAAACTAACCGGTTCTCCACTTTGGTACTGATTACGCTACTTGCTGTTTAACGTTGTTGGTCGGTCGATTATCACCTTAGCATTTCATTTTGAACTCCGTCTCAAAATTTCTCTGAGTGGTTTATAAAGAGCCACAAATAAATAAATGATATTAATAATAAACACAATAGAACAAGAAAAAAATCCGCTTAACATAGGGCTCGAACTCTCAATATTAAGATTAAGACACAGATATCCCCTACCATCTGAGCAAGCTGGCCACTTTATGAGCAACGTCTTTACAAATAATTAATTTACATGAAAGCAAAATGATAGACATGCAATTAACTGCCTAAATTGAATCATTGTGAAACTATGCAATAGTTTTTACTTGTCCTTAATTCCCTTATATTCTGTTTTTCTCATACGGGCGAATTTTCAAATATCTCCCAACGGTAGCTGAGCTGATTGAGGCGCCCATCTACAAGTTTTCTCCTCTGTGGGCAAGGGTTCGATTCAACAACCGCAACATTTGTCAGGTTAAAATTTCCTAATCTCCCCTTCCCTAAAATTCCCCTCCGCCTAAGCTGTGCTGTGTGCATCAATGGGTTATCTCCTGAGCTTACATAATACGTTAAGAAAACGTCTGTAAATCCAAAAGGATTAAATTTTTCCAATTCCACAAATGCGTAGTGACACTCTATTTAATATCCATATTAGAAAAATTGTTCTCCATATTCGTTAACTACATGCTTAGAAATTGCAATCGACTGCAGAAAATACATTTTTAAACAGGCCCATAATGCAAAAAATTTTTCTAATCGTGGTAGGAAAAACCATGTAAAAGAAGTAAAATTGAATTATTAATTATGTTAAGTTATTTTAAAAACAAAATCATTATTTACATAGTTGACTACATACGTAGAAATTGCAATCGACTGCAAAAATTGAAATCTTGAACAGGTCTAACTATGCAATACAGTATTGCCTTCTTTATGTTACAGGCCTAGACAGCAAAATGTTTAAGTGAACAAAAGATGTACATTTCAAGGCGTATAAAATTCAGTTGACCAAATGACCATTTGCTGCGTAGAAATTTTCCAGATTGCGCTTTAGAGTAACTTGAACCAGATCCATTATTTCGTGAAAAAATCATCTTCAGCGATGAAGTTCAGTTTTTTTCAGTTTACGAAGCCATTTCTTAAATAAGTA
>QYTT01091057.1:0-11415 GCA_006980735.1 Dasypogon diadema
GGTAACCTGAGCGCGTTATTATTCGTGGGAAATGCTTGCTGCTTAACATGCCGTGTTACAAAATTTTGTGTGAATCTGCTTAGCTATTATCTTAGCATTAAGATTGAATTTGATTCTTAATTCTATGCTAGTGATATTTCTATCTGTTGGATCTTAACAATAATTTTTTGAATCCCCATCACCTATATGAAAAAAAGTGCATAAGAAATCGAGTTGTTTATTATATTGAGGTTTGAAAATATTTTGGCATTGTGACCATTACGCAAAGATAGTATACTTTTTCCATTAGGAAAAAAATAGCTTCACATTACAAATTAGTTCACGTGAGGTCACTTCTTGCTTTTCTTTTCTTTGCGGTCATTCCACTGACTAGAGAGTGCAAGTGAAACGTTTACGTGGAAAATAAAAGTGAATCTGAAGTTAACGGAGTGTTTCCTTGCCTGGGATCGGGAGAACTTACCGAACGACATCATCACAATGATAACACTTACGGAATATGATTCATGTTTACGTTTTGTTGTGATTAATTGTTAACATGAGTTAATTCTAATTATGTGTACATGTAAATAATAAAGTGATTTTATGAAATACTAATGGTATTCTAATTCTATTATATTCTATTCTATTCTGCATATTTGTCACACTATACATATTATCACTGATTTTATGACAAGCCGAGTTGCATTATCTAGCTCTTCTACATTCATATTGTTCAGACATTCCTACACTTCTTCTAAATAACCATCTTTGTGTAAAATCATCTGTTCAGAGTATTTACGGAGATGTATAAGCTGTTGGCAATATACAAAAATTTTCATTAAATTTCTAACACCAGTTTGGGAACTGAATTAGAACTTGGACATAATAATAGAAAAAAATTTGTGTGCGGTGGTTTTTGCCTACTACAAGGTAGCAATAACTTGGTGTGAAGCGCATATTTGTTTCTATTCCGCAATTATACATTAATTAATTTATTGTTATAACCATCGTTATTATTATTATTATTTTTTTTTTGCTAATCCTTAACCATGTAATTGAATGTAATAGCATAGTAAACCAGCCGCTTTCATTTTTTTCAGTTTCATTTGGCTGTTTTAGTTGTAATGCTAGCAATAATATTAATAGTAGTATCTATTTTTTTTAGAAATATTAGAAAGCATGCATGATAATTCATTCTGTAGATTAAAATTGTGATTCACAGAGCAAATGCACAATTCCGTGCATAAATTCATTTTATATAAAGGCAAATATGTTTGCTTTGCAGACACAGAATTTTATTTTAATTGCTAGCAATCAGAAAAGCCCGCTTCTCTTTTATTTCTATTTTTACTTCCGCATAAATGCAATAAGCATTCCTACCTCACATCATAGACTGCAAAAATGTACTAAATTTTACTCTTTTTATACTTTTCATGCAATCTTCTCGTGATCTCAACAAATCGTTAAAAAAATAGGTCTTATAGACGGCTTGTACAGGAAAAAGTCTTATCATTACCCGTATTTATAATTTATTGTAAATATAGTTGTAAGTATGTCGAATCTTGTATTTGATTGTAAGATAAATGTAGAACGGATCTCTTTTAAAAAGTATTGTAAAATTTGTTAATATTAAGCTGAACGAGTATATAATGTTAAAAATTCGAATTAAATAAAAGTAAACCAAAAAAAGGAAAAGAAGCAAAAACTAAAAAAAAGACAAAAGTTATATATATTTATAGAGTTTCAATCTGCAAAGTATAAGGATATTTTTTTAAATTAAATATTTAAATAAGTCGACGTTTCTTAGTTAGATGATGACATTGGTCGATTATTCAGTTTGTTTGAATGTCGACGCAACAATATAATAAGTGAAATACGAAGGAAAATTGTAAATAATTGTAATTTATTGGTAAATTATTTTGTAAATTATTCTTACAAGCATTTTACTACATACCTACTAAAATTATATGTACTTTTAGGGTAACTGTTTTATAAATTTTTACTTTGATTTTTGCTTTAATTTTTAGTTATAGTTCTCAAGTCCCTTCAAAATTATATAACGTTAGAAATTATAAAAATATTTATTATAATTTCATCCGGAAATCAAATCCTGCAAACCTATTCTTTCTTCAAAATATAAAATAATTTATTATTTTATCTGGAGAAGGATGATATTTTTAAAAAGTGTTTACTTGTCCGTATACCACAAATGATATGCATGTATTCGATTCCCTTCCGACTAAGGATGTATATCATCTAATAAAAACGCCATTCCTTTTCATGTCATTTTTACTTGTCTTTCTTTTTATGAAATAAAAAAATTTTTGTCAAAAATGTGGGCTAGAGGATTTTCACCATAAGCTCACAATATGCTGAATTTTAGTTTTGCTTACAAAATTTAAAAGACTAGGCTTATGAGTTAATTTATCAGGAAAACATGAAAGTTTTTTTTATTCCAGTTCTCAGAGATTTCCAACATCATACCTTTCGATTCTTCGTATTGCTCTTACAATTCAAGTTGCTGTTGCGTGTGAGCCATTCCTATCTCTTTGATGTAACTTGGATTGCGAAACTCGTCATCCCTGAAAACAAAGTATTCAGAGCGACGTCACAAAATGGCGATTCGATGTACAAACCTGGGTAACCTTCTAATCTTTAATTCATGATTCTAGCTGACGTCCCTACTTCCGCTCTTGCGCAAGGGTTATAAAGGAGAAATATTCTGGTTTTTCCGAAGACCTGTCCAGTAAGTCTTGAATTCATTAGAGCATTCATATTAAATTCCCTTTTGTCGGTAAATATGACGTACAATGACGTAATAAGTGTTTCATGAATTATGATCAGTTGTAATGGCAATCCCAAGTTTCTGTTCATGTTCTTTGGGACGAGATACGGACTGCATGTTTTGCCTTACACTGTTTTGACCGCACCACAATGCTTTCCAGATTGTAATTCTGAAAACCGATAGCTTGCAATTCTTCGCGTGTACTTTACAGACAATACTTACGCCCGTCCAATGTTTTTTTTTTGTTTGGCATTTTCTTCAGGCTTTCTTAAATTTCCAAGATATTTAAGACTGGGGGTGTTTTCCCCAAATTGTGGAAAGATCGTTGTCGCGGGGAAAATTTTGCGGAAAAGAAAGTAGCCGAAAAATCCTGGAGAAAAATAATAATTAAAATGTATAAAGTGCATTTAGATATTCAAATCGATATTTTATGTTTGTAATTGTTCAATTCCTATACAACTTTTATTATTTGATAAATTGATATGGGAACTTCCGTTGTTACATTCGAAGTCTCTACTTGTACAGATCGTGCTTTCTATTTCCTACTAGATCTATTAACATTTAAACATCCTGCTCCAACCTTCTTCTTTTAAGGAGAAGCGACAGGTCTCCTCTGTTGCCAACTCCATCTTTTTGAGGTGGT
The DNA here is from genome assembly GCA_006980735.1 of Dasypogon diadema. Classification (NCBI taxonomy): domain Eukaryota; kingdom Metazoa; phylum Arthropoda; class Insecta; order Diptera; family Asilidae; genus Dasypogon; species Dasypogon diadema. Next base: position 3,408 of record QYTT01091057.1, read on the forward strand.
ATCTTAGTGTGCAATGGCTAGAGAAAACGTTCGTTACAATCCTTGCACCCATTTTGTTTAGAGTGAGGAGTTCCCTGGTCCTCTTATGCGAATAAGTTATAAATTTTTTCGCCTCTCTCAGACCTGGGAGGTGTTCCCAATATAATAATAATTTAGTTCTGTCCTCCCAGAGTTTAAGTCTGGATTTGATGTGGTTTTTTGAATAGCCACAGAACGGCTCAGGACCAATAAAAGCCAGTTGATCCGCAGTTTCATTGCCTAGCATATTCCTATGACCCGCCACCCACAACAAAGTTACTCTGTTGTTTGTAGTTAGATGTTTTAAAGCATTTAAGCAATCTCAGGTTAGCTTAGATTCACAAGTGTAGGAACTCAGCGCCCTGAATGCTGCTTGGCTATCCGACATTATATATATATGACATACGCAGACTTCAATAGCATAGACTTCAGCTTGAAAGATAGTATATGAGGTACCCATGGCTTTCGAAATTTCAATATACCATTTCAATGATCCTTTTTCAAAAGGACAGTCGATGTTCTGCCACGTATTTCGACTTCCTAGGATCACGTTGAAAGGTAGCTCGAAATTATATATTTTCGGTATTATATCCGAAAGGGGGATGAACACCTCACCCTCCAGGAATTCTTCAAGGATTTTAAGGTGTCCTTGTGTGTCCTTGTGGGTTGCCAGGGTTGAGCAAATTCAACTTCTGCAGCCTTAAGCAGCAGCAGCAGCCATAAAATCATTTTCGGCTTGAGCCCCCAGGTTTTGATGATAAAAACGAAAATATTTTTGAAGCGTTCGAAGAAATTTAGTATGTATCAAAGTAACAGTAAATTTGGGGAAAACTGTTAGTTTCAATCTTATTACACTGATTGGCAGAGATTACGAGATCAATCGTCGTGTTACGTTTGTCACGAGACTCGTAGGAATCGACTGAATGTATTTTGTGAGCTGATGAACATAAGCACCGGATTATTAACCAGTACATATTATGCTTTTTTGGAAGATTTGTTAACCACTTCCAAAGCTATATACAACTTGTCTACAAAATGTATAGATATAGCTAAAAAAAGGGAATGGACTGAAATCGATAGACTGACTCTGTGTGATCACGGAACTTGGAAGACAAGAGGCTTAAACTCAAAATAGTAATGAGTCAATAACTTCATTTATTCGGACTTTTGTCCAAAGAAAATCTAGTTAAGTAATAGTATCTTCAAAATTTCCAATAATTTGGCAGCAATCTTGTTTATTGACGGTTGTTTAGAAGTTATGGACATGTGGTTGGTGACGACAACATACAAATTTTGTTTCAGCAGAGATAAAGAGAATGTTGAGTGCTCCGATAGCTTGAACTGCCCTTCAGAATTCCTTGTACGAGGTAGAGAAAGGCATTCTTTATAGCTGCAAGTAATTTGTCGTTTTCGGTCTTTATAGATTGATCTATTTTTGGGCTACAATTGTGTCTCTAAATGCAGCTCTGCCGCATCCGTTTTTTTCGAAACAATTTTTCCTTTTTCTTAAATATAATAATTTCCACATAAAACTCCGACTTATCCAATAATATTCTTCCATTTGCCAACTTTTTGTTACTTTTGTTTTCTTTTGGGCACTTGAATTCGGAACAGGTCTAAGGTCTTTTTTTCATCGAAAATAAAAGTGCTTAAATAAAGCCAAATTAACTTTTTCGTTCTCTAATAAGAGTGAAAAAAGTCATCACCAAATTCATTTATGTATTTAGATGGTTTCCGATTTGTGCGCCTATTCTCCCTATTCTTCACATAATTATTTTATAATTATAGTTCGTAATGTAAAACTTTTAATTTGGACTTCCGTCCACATCCTCGGTAATAGTGCCTTAGTAATAATTTCTATCCTACTTATCTTGTGCAAGTTAATAAATACTCATAAGAAATCAAAGAAGAAATTTATAAAACAGTTAATAAGACTATTATTGAGTTTTAATATGACAACGAACAAAATTGATGCTAAAATTTTTTATCCTTAGCAAAATTAAGAAGTTCTCGAAATTCATTGTTGTAAATTGGCCTATAAAACTGTTGTGAGTAAATGTGAATAGGTATAGCCTAGAACTACACTACTTTTGTATAAAACTTGAAAATGATGATATATAATATAGCTTTACAGGTACGTTAATAGTCCAGAACAATTACTAATAAACATGGTACGTTTGAGAGTATTGCAAATAGAAATGCGATGTATTTAAGCCAGTTAAAAGATATTATTGTAAATTTTTTGGAAAAAAGAAGAAGAAGAAGAAATCGCAAATCCAATGATGTATTTTAAAAGCAAACACCGTATATACTTATAGATATTTCAATTAATACTGAATGAACATTAACTGCCCGAGATTAGACACTACTAGTGATAGTGATGAGTAGATTTTTATCGATTAACTGAAATAACTGAAGAATTCATTATTTGTTGTTGTAATTACCTACTTTCTACCTGAGAGAGAGGGCTAGATGCCAACTATTTAAGAATACCTCCTGCTTCTCTTTTTGAAACTGTAATCCCCAAAAATTACCAAATTTAATGGCATTTTGTTAACTAAATTTTGTTGAATAAATCATTTTTAATTAGCGAGTTTATTTCGAACATTTCGAAGCATTATGAATGCTGCACGAATTTTATTTAATTTTTAATATTAAAGAAGCACATACAGTGGCTCACGAAAATATTGGGACTGGCCCTTTATTGGAAGTTTCTGTTAAAAAAAACTATGTACTAAAACAATTTCATATGTATTTAATTTATTTATTTATTTAAATATACTTCAACTAAAAATTAAAAATACATTTATTCAAAATAAGGAGAAAAAATCATTAAACCTCTTCCAAGTGCTGATTTTGTGCCGCGAAAGTATTGGGACTAGGCGGCATCAAAACATTTTCCGCTTATAGGTTACACATTTAGTACGATTAGCCACTTGAATAGTTGTATGCTTAAAATGGGTCATCAAGGGAATGAACTGGCGGAGGAAGAAAAAAAAATTGTTGCAAATTTATATAAATAAGGAAAAACGTTAGTTGAAATTGGAAGTGTAATAAATAGAAAGAAACAGAAAGTTTTAAATGTTATCAACAAATACAACAACAAATTTCAAACTCTCGGGAAGACTGTGTAAATTAAACGAAAAAGAAAAGCGAAAAATTTTAAGAAAAGTGCAAAAAAAATCCAAAAAGTAGGGCATCCGATATTGCAGTAAAACTGAAAAATTAAAATGGAAAAGTTTGCACTGCGGAATGCATCAGAAGAGAGAAGTTGCGGGTTTCATGGTCGCGTTATAAGAAAAAAAACCTTTGATAAGAGAAAAAAATAAAAACCAGCGCGCGCTTAAATTCGCAAAAAAATATATTTGAATCATTCTGATACTTCCTGAAAGAAAGCAATATTCAGTGATGACAGCAAATTTAACCTTTTCGGTTCGGATGGCCGGAATTATGTATAGCGTAAGGCAAATAAAGAAAATGACCCCAAAAACGTGCGGCCTATAGTGAAACATGGTGGTGGTATGGGGATGTAAGGGAGTTGGTAAGGAGTGGATTATCATAAATATATTGACATATTAAAAAGAAATTTAAATGCAAGCGCTGATATGTTACGCATCAATGGAAAATACATCTTCCAGTAAAACCGAGATCCTAAGCATACCATCCTCAATACAAGATTCTGGCTACTTCACAACACCCCAGGAAGATTGGAAACTCCCTCACAGTCCCCCGACTTAAACCCAATAGAGCATCTTTGGACCATTTTAGACGTAAAAGTAGCACCTCGAAGACCTAAAAATCTTTCCGATCTAAAAGATGTCCTAACTCAGGAATGGAACAAAAGAACACCAGCGCAGTACGCAAATTTAGTAAAATCGATGCCAAAACCTCTTAAAGAAGTAATTAACCAGAGAGGATTTGCAACAAGATGATTTTTAGGGTTGCGTACCCAAAGGGTAAAAAACGGGACCCTATTACTAAGACTACGCTGTCCGTCCGTCTGTCACCAGGCTGTATCTCATGAACCGTGATAGTTAGACAGTTGAAATTTTCACAGATGATGTATTTCTTTGCCGCTATAACAACAAATACTAAAAAACAGAATAAAATAAATATTTACGGGGGCTCCGATACAACAAACGTGATTTTTTTGCCGCTTTTATAAATAATGGTACGGAACCCTTCGTGCGCGAATCCGACTCGCACTTGGCCGGTTTTTTTTTCTCCTTATCTTGAATAAATGTATTTTTAATTTTTAGTTAAAGTATATTTAAATAAGTAAATAAATGAAATACAGATGAAATTTTTTTAGTATATTTAGGTATAGTTTTTTTTACAGAAACTTCGAATAAAGGCTCAGTCCCAATACTTTCGTGAGCCACTGTACAATGTACACTACAGCGTTGAATAAAGAAGTAAGCGGTGAAGAGAATGATGAGATTAATGAAATGAGTATAAAAAATACTTAATAATAGGCTTGAAGGCCTATTTCTCGTAATTAGTTGGAAAGTTCAATAATTGAACTGGGTGCTTGAGACAGTGCAATACGCATTCAAAGAGTAACAAAACAATGATAATCCACAATAAACGTAATCAAATTTAATTCTAGGCATGAGGTGAATGAGAACTAGGAATGGAATTTTGTTACCCGTAAACAAATTCCCTAGGATAAAACAAGCATTTTTGAGGTATAATATCCCTTGCACTTCGTCAGATTCAGTTGAGCGAATATTCTTTTTTGCTGGACTAGTGAATTCTTCAGGACGTAGAGCACATTATATAATAGTTGCTTACAAGAGATTGCTAATAGTTACTATATGCAACAGATTACATATAAATAGTACTTTGCTGTACACAAATAATAAAAAAAAAATTAATGAAGTAGATAATAAGCAGGAATTCATTAACATACTTTTTTAGTACAGAATTTAGTCCTTAGCGTTTCAACTACCAGCCTGGCTGGCATAAAAATTTTATTGCCAATATTCTCTTTTTAATTACGAAGGGGGTGTCCCAACAAGAGCGGAAAATTTAAATTTCGTGCCATGTCTGCTGCTGTGCGTGGGCAACTGGTAAACCATTATGACAGTTTGATGGTAAACAATCCCAGTCCACCTTTATTGAAAATAGATCACTATTGGGCACAACATCGCATTCTTACTGTTAAATATTATTTCAAAAAAGGTGAAAGTTTGACTGCCACGTTACGCGAATTGCGCCCAATTATTGATAGACAAAATGTTCCAATTGCATCAACTGTGAAGAGAATAATCGAAAAATTCGATGTGATTGGATCTGCTATGGCCTACAGATTACGCACAGCGAAAAGAGTTCGTCAATTGGCTAATGGCTTCGTAAACAAGCAAACTTGTCACATTTGGAGTGACGAAAATTCACATGTGTTTCATGAGTAGACAATGCACCCAAAACGTGTCACTGTTTGCTGCAGATTTTAAGCTGGAGGCATCATTGGACCATTTTTCTTCGAAGACGCTGCCAGGACACAAATAGTTAATGGTGAGTGATATCGAAGAATGATAACCCATTTTTTGTGCCTCAAATGAATAATATGAATCTCGAAGACATTTGGTTTCAAAAGGAAGGTGCCACTTGTCACATATCACTAGGGTTGCCAACTGGTGAATGTTGAAATTAAGGACAAATCATAGAAATATGAGAAAAAGTAAGGACAAAACTGAAATGTACAGGAAAATAAAAAGTAGAAAATTGCAAACTGTGCCACGTTAGGAGCACATAAAGGTATATATTCTCATATTGGCATAACAGATAACAGATAGGCAAAAAACATGAACATATTCTTCTTTTATAATAGAAATTCTTATCTTTAATAAAAACCCGAATCTTTTAAGTCGTATTTTGATGTATACTAAGCCTCTTTTAATAAATTTGTTCTTTGTTTAACAGTCTAGAAAAAATCCTTTTTACATTGTGATACGTAAGATATGAATTATACAAAATTTTCTCAAGTTAACTTTCCTAAACCTTTTTATTTTTTGCGAAGAGTAAGGACACATATATTAAAGTAAGGACGGAAGGACATAACCTCTAAAGTAAAGACAGTCCTTACAAATTAAGGACGTTTGGCAACCCTATCCAATATAAAAAGAGGAAAAAACGAGCATTCAAGGTCAAATAAAAGAGAATACCCACCAGAGAAGGATGCATCGATATGTAAATAAATAAATTTCTCCTCGATACCAAATTGAACACGACAAACAAAATTGTAATAGTCAACTCGCTGTTAACAGAAAGAGATAATCACCTTACCTTTCGCAACGTTTACATTCTGAATTACGGTTATAACAAAGGTCATTTGAACTGGAGCACGTGTATGTTCCCCCGGAAACTTTTAAATATTGGTGAAATCATTTGCATGTGTAACAATTTCCACCCGGCGTGCATTAGTATAGAAATTTAATTAATCTGCACGAGAGTACCTCTCATAATAATAGAGGGCTCGAATTTAAGAGAAATGAATTTTTATTTTTTATCTCGATAATTTTTTCAGCTGATTTCGAGGTCAATGGGAATTTTTTACAAATTTGTTCTAGCTTTCCTCTCTTGTTATCTTTGCTCGATGGATGAAACGAAAACGCTATTAACCATAACTGTAATGGCCTTAAGACGCGTTAAGATTTTTCCTCAAATTTCCTTAAGATTGCTTAAGTCGCTGTCAAAACGAATCTTACGCCCAACTACAAGCAGACTTTGATAAGCTACCATTCCAGTGAGGTTATTTTGTGAAGACAAGACGGTCAGGATCCAAAAACGATTTCGTTTTTGTATGATAACATCACCTTTTCATCTGTTATACTGTTTAAATGTGAGGCGTACAGTTACAAGATGCGCTAAATGCATTTAGGTAAGGTTTCAGATTTTTAAACTTTAGGCATTTTTAGAAATTTTTAATTACATTCAGCCATCGTTTCAAAATTTACCTTATTATTAAAAGATATTCGAGGGATCTCGAATCAGACCTCGTCATACGGGTCCCTTTTCGTCCCTCTGCGGAGAGCCGTCTCGGCCAGTTCCCGCCGGAAGACTCCTCGGCAGAACCCTAACCTCGACGCCCCTTGTCATATCGAGCATTTGCCTGTAGGTTAGCTGCTCCATGCTAACCATAGGGCTGCCGGTAACAGCCAACCTCCTGCTCGCCAAGGCCGGACATTCGCACAGAATGTGCTCCGCCGTCTCAGTATCCTCTAGACACAGGTTGCACGTATCATCCTCCAGGATCCCCATCCTTTTGAAAATTTACCTTAATAATTTATTTGGATAACAGTACAACAAGACTCACATTAATCTTTTAAATTTGTACCTCAATAATCTTGGAAGAAGATATGGGACTTAATACATTGACTTAGAATATAAAAATCCATACTGCTGCTATTGTAGCTACATAAGAAATAATTAAAAATCAAAAACCAATTAAAAAGAAAAAAAGATTATAATAATATGAGAAGACGATGAAAAGAAGAACAAAGATAAAATGAAGCTGTTGAAGATGTGTGCTGACCAATGATGCTTAGTTGGAGGATATAAGTTCAAATAGGCGCTTTTTGAATATCCCAATGGAGCCCATGCGCTGTTCATCATGAGGCAGGACATTCCACGACCAAGATGCCTGAATTTTAATAAATTCGGTCTGCCGTTTATAACGCCTTGAACGCAACGTAGAAAGCTGAAATTTGGTGTGGAAGTTTGTTATTTTATTTGTGAGGTTAAGTTCGTAGAAGATCATAATCGGACGCCGAAATCGCGTCGAAAAAAATTCCGACCAATTTGAGCAAAATTCATGGGCTATAGCCTTGGCATTTTTTTGGGCGAAATTCTAAAGTTCATCGGATCGGAGTGGGGGAGGGCTCGTTCGAAAGGGGATGGCCTGCTGGGTAAGTGTACAAAATTTGGGCGAAAAAGACCGCGTATTTGGGGAGCCACAGCAATTTGCGTGTAATCACCCAGGAAAACG
>QYTT01091061.1:1507-33345 GCA_006980735.1 Dasypogon diadema
AATTAGTAATATTCTTTTAATTTAGAAAATAATTATATGTCTTCTTCAAAAATTTTGTAATTGTGTTGTTCCTTCGAAATGTATGTATATATGGGAATTATTTATGTATGATTTGGAATTTTATTGAAAAGATTAACTTACGTACATAAATTTTTTCAATGTATAAGTTCGAACGTAGCAATTTTGGTTTTGAAAACGAGTATAATACGTATACGTATAGTTTCTCACTTTGGAACGTTTTTGATATGTGGCATGTAAAGTATCAACCACGTCACATAGACCAACCAATTCATTCCCCATTTTGGTATAATATCCGTATTTGAACCGTTTTTAACACGTATCCTAGTAATTGCAACTTTATAGTGGTGATTTTGGTATTAGATACGTAGCGGAGCGGGAAAATGCTAGTTGGGTAATGTATGTGACAAGTGCGGCAAGGACGATTAGGTTATCTAAGAATTGTGTAGGATACGTTCTAGTGCCGGTATCTGATTGATATTATTGTTGTAATGTAGGTAAATATATTCCTTTACATCTTCTTTATATAATTTTCGTGTTTTATTTTGGTATCCGAACGAGAGTAATATTAAGTAAGATACTAATACTATATGCAGATTATTTCTGCGAGGATACGTAAAAACAAAAATGTAATGAATAGAGGTCTAGTTGGATTTCTGGCGTTTGTTCTTTGTTCAGTGTGCCCGTGTGTGAAACATCCTGCCCGGACCTACTCAGTCCATATTTTTCTGCAGAAATTTTTGCAGGTTTTTTGAAGTAGCTTCGTTTTCTTCTCTCGAATATTCTACTTTGAACTTTAATATTGTAAGATCTTAAGAGCCAAGTACCGACGGGATCACAAATCAACAGTAAAACACAACCATTCCCTAATAACGCTTCCCTTGAAGTGAACTCTTCTAATATAATTCTATATTGACGAGCACCATACTACCCGAAATTCACCAGCCACATACACAGATTATTCGCACCAGTGATCTTAAAATTGGGACTTAGCCAGCGAAATTCAAACGTTCCTATCTCTCACAAAATATATATTGACAATAAATACTGACCACAGTGGACACAGAAAGTGGTACCTTTTAATTTTTTTGGCAAAATAATTGATCGCCTACAATATCGAGTATATGACATTCATATATTTTTTATTTGATTTATATTCATGTTCTGTATTCCTAACTCATGAGTTTCTAATTTACTCAAATTATTAACAGAATTAATTTTCAGTTCAATTCATTTAGAATGTCTATCAGTTGCTACAGTAGGGTTCTTATCTTTGTTAGGTTCAATAGTTTCCTATTCTACTCTCTGATGATTTCTATCTAGCGCCTATTATCCCTTAGCATAGTAATCATTACTTTATTTGTCTTTCGAAAAGAATTGGAATGCCCAGGACTCAGTATTTCGACGAAGTTTTTATCAGGATCAATATCAGAATATTTCTCCTCAAATATTTCTCTAGGAGGTCTATATGTATTCCTTTTTCATCTATCGTACCTGATAGCTTTATTATGGAATTGAATTATTTTGACAATCGAAATTTATTTCGACTCGTAATTCCTTTGTAGATTTGTCTATTCAAAAACGTAGACAGTTCGTCAACAGAAAACTAACTTAATATAGATTTCTGCAAGATAAAGTCTAGCACTGTATTAAATAGCATAACCGATAATTTTCATTCTCTGAAACCTGATATATAGCCAGACTCTCCTCCTTATATGGTCTGAGGCATCCAGTTATGATATAAGAATGTTGTGAGCAGACCCAGCAAGGAAATCTTTTTACAACTGCCAAATGCAATCCTATCTTCCTTTTTCTGAATCAAAATTCTAATGGATTTTTTCCAATTATCACGAAAAATTTCCTCATTCGAAGTATCATTGTATTAGAATGTCACAGAGAGCTGGTCCACATACTTTAATCAGCCAGACCGGTAGGCTATCAGCATACGGGACCTTCTCTTTTCTTAAGCCTTTTAAGACAGGACTTAAAGTTTTCGTATGTAAACTTATTGATATCAATGTGAGGATTGTCAATCTGCACTTTTACACTTTGCAACTTTGAACATTTCATAGCAGCTAACATACTGATTCATTTAGTTTATTCTGGATGTTAATATTGCGCTTGTTGTTCAAAAATGATTTGCACCTATTTGTCCCACTTCGCTCTTCTCACCAGGATATTCTGTGTCTTGAACTCCAACTTCGAAAAATGAAAATAAAAAATGTCTCAAAGCAATTGATTTATTTTTCTTTCCCTCCATTAAAACGGCATGTGCTGATGTGCTGATACCATTTCAATGTCTCGAATTTAATTAATCTTTCTTTTTTCTTTTCAGATCTGGTCCACTGTACAAATGAACCCAACGTATCCATTCCACATTTGGCAAATTTACTTATTGAAAGATCACAGAACACAAATTGGGTAGTTGTATATAAGGCCCTTATCACAGTGCATCATTTGCTCGCATATGGAAATGAGGTACGTAAGAGAAGAGTCTCCTTAAATTATGTATACATTACACATCTCAAAGACAGATCTTCCATTTATGTATTAGAATTTCCAAAATCTAAATTTAATGGGAAGGGAGACTTAAACAAAATCACGTCATTTAACGTAATGGAAAATCAATTTGGAAATTGAGCTTAACATCTTGTTTGCCTGCGGGTATATGAATTACATTGACGAAATTTAAGTCTCTTTTTCACAGTTTCCTATTTACACCTTGAGTTTTGATAAATGACTACTTTCTTTTGTGTTCTTTTCAGCGATTCATGCAGTATCTAGCATCTAGTAACTCCACATTTAATTTAAGTAATTTTCTCGATAAAGGCGGCGTTCAAGGTATGCATTATTGAGTGATTTCAGAGATTTTTCGTTTTAAACTGTTTTGATATTATTATAGAAATAATAAAGCAAAGCATTACACTAAATAAGGGACCGTCGGATTTCTCAGGTTTTGTATAGCCTTCATTCAAGAAATTTTAAACTTGAATTAACCAAAAATGTAGAGAATAGTGCATTGCCTAGCATCATATCAGAGGTTATGGGAATGTTTTATAATTACCGCTTCAACCTAGATAGAAAATTCAGGCAAATTACAACTAAATTTCGCTTAAGTAGGCATCTTTAGAAATACTTTATCGCTGCGTATATAACGTACGATGTCTATCGCAATGAATGACGAGCGAACTCTGTTTATTTGCTTGCAATCGCGTCAATCAACTTTGCCTTGCTTGACGTCGTGATGGTCAGCTCGTAATTTCCACTTTCTTATGATTGGAATGTTTTGAACTGCATTGTTAAATTAATATGAGTTCAATTAAGGGGTGAGGGATCATTCTTAGCACACTTTTTGAATTGTAGCCTTCGTCTATTTGCATTACAATTTTACTGAAAAGGTAGTATGAGATTATCTGACATATTTCATTCTCTAAATGTATTAAATCCAATTGAGTTCTATTAAAAATACAAATAGTGCCGCATTTGAAGGGAAATTTATTTAATATCATCAAAGTGTAATCCCTAGCACCAACTTTCCAGCTGTTCGAGACTTTTGCTCGAGTGGATTCTGACTATTTTGAGTGACCTTTAACTATTCTGAGTGACTTCTAAATGTTCTCTCCAGGATTTATTTAAGGAATAAGAAGAAATGAACTTAAATTACTTCGATTTTTGCTAAAATTGAAAAATGTGACTTACTCACTTTCAAAATAAACGACTCAAATGTTTTTTTAAAGTGCAGTCAAAGCCGAGGGGATACGTTGTAATATTAGAGAGCACAGATTTGGTGAGCGAGAAAAAAAGGAAAAGGTGGAGAGAAATCAAATATTACTAGTTTTGCAAAAACTGTATTTAAGAGTATGATAAATTTCCTCGACTTCCTTGTCTTAACAGACGCTTTAAGTATAGCGAAAATTTTTGAAATATTCTTCCTTATATGAAAATATGCAACTTTGGCTCCCCATTACCTATTTCGTGCGGCTTTCTCTCCGAGATAGAGGGAAAGAGAACAAACACTTCCGTAATAAATTTTTCATGTTTTTTGTTCGATGTTCTATGGGCCTGACGATGGGTCTTTACCCGCTGTGTGTTAAGCCTTTTTAGCATTGATGAGAGCAAAAACCTCGGTTAAGAGGTTAATCTTTATCCAGTTTTTCTTTCATTCTATGATCTGTTATTAACCTCTAGGGTGATCTGCCTCGGAAGATAGTGCCCATTAAATTTCAAGCGTATTAACACATTCGAGACCAAATTTTGTTTAGAAACATTCGTGATAACTCTCCATACAAAGATGCCTCTGCAGCGGGAGAGCTTTTTAATATGACTCAAACGGTGGATCATCGGTCTCGAATGTTTTAAAGAAAGGCGAGTCTCTCTATAGGATATCATAATGTTCCTTACACGGTCTCTTTTATAACGTATTTCTCAGAAAACGTTGGAGTTCTGGAAATGAATTTCCATTAACGCTTTTAGAGTTTTGAAATTCGGTTTTCGCCAAACTACGCTTCTGGAGATTCTATTTTAAACAGAATGTGTATATAGTTTAACATTAAGAAATGTGAAAATATTTAATTTTTGGTGCTGCATTAAGTTTGGCTACGGTTAGCGTGTGTCCTCTGTTTCGTTCTCCAGATATTTACCTTCTTACTCTTACCTTTGCGAACAATTCCTTATCCTGTAACTAATATATGAATTGTAATATCGCTTAGTGAATGCATCTACCTTTGATTTGAGACCAAACACATACCGATATCCCGTCTAGTACCCAAAATGCCCTTTCACCTTTCGTTCAACTGAACATTTTATTGCAAGCCATTTAACACAAACATATACTGGACGAACACGACATACACACAGTCCGAAAGTTCATGTGCAGTTCGAAACATGTGTAAAAATGGTAGCTACACTTCCTTCTATAATTTACTTCATACTCAAAAATCTAATATGCAACTGTACTACAAAATTATGAATGTTATTTTGTAATATATTTGAATTGCTCAGTAAGGCAGGAGAGAGAGAGGAGGAGAAAGTACCTTAAAGGTCCATTTACCTCTATGCACAAACAAATTGCGACAAGCGCATGCGCTAGGAAATTAAAAGTTCAAAGACTCCCATGTGCTTTCGGAGTCACTTGCGCAATCGCATGCGCCGTAAATCTTCAGGGCAATATCTCTGCGTTATTGCATGTGGGTTTGTCGCAAGCAATAAGCACATAGATGTAAATGGACCTTAAGTACGTTATAACTAGTTATTTTTTGGGTATTTAATAATAGTTTACTAATAAAGTATTACGGGACAATTATTACTCAACTCGATAATTACCAGATAGTTAACTATAACTTGACTAGTTAACTACTAATTGACTACTTAACAAGTAAAGGAATTACTTTCACACTACTATGTAATATACTCTTAACATAACTAGTTTAATACTAGTTAGGTCTTTTATGCCTCCTCTCATTCATTGGAGACCACGAACCAACCAACCAAAATATGGCATATGTGAAACGGATTTTTTTTTGCATCTGCTACAAAGCTTTTGTTTTTACTTATAGCGCTATAGATCTGAATTTCTTACAATTTGTAACCATGCCCAGCTATTGAATAGGGTTGAAACCAGTGACCAGTGGTTAAACATAAGTACTTTATCCTACAATTTAATAGAAAAGAATATTTACTGCACAGAATTCAACTCTTTATAAACATCAGGAATTTTTACTCTGCACAACGTAGTCTACTCTGATCATCCATTACCCTAATGGTTGAAAAAACAAAACAAAAAAACAAAAACGAAATAAGATAATATGAAATCCTTTGAACAGAAAATGCTTTTATATGGGGGTAGATACTCTAAAGAGTCAACAACATTATTTCAAACTACTGTTTTTTAATGAGGTGTAATAAAGGGTTTTCATTGCCCTTTTTAATGATGACATTTTAAATTTAGCTTCAGGAGACTTTTGATGTTTGAGTAGGGTAAGGTACAAGCATTTAAAATTACAACGAAATGATATATTTGCAGTGGTCCGTTTTAATGTGTCTGGTGCAGAAAGGCCTTTTTGCCAAATATAATTATTTCGTTTTATTTTTATAATCTGATTTTCTTTTTCTTTTTTTTAATTGAAAGAGAACCCTAACTTGAATGATTTAATTACCACGCAAAATGAAAATTTCTTTGTTGCTCATACAGTTTTTAAAAAATTACTTTTCATACGACAATTTCATTTCTGGCTATTTCAAGGGTGTTTTAATGGATTGCTGTGGTGGTAGTATTAATACAAATTCGTAATTTTGACCATAGGAAATCTGCCTCCACATTTCGTTCTGCTTCTGAAGCATACTGTACTAGTTAAACTGGAGCGAATACTTGTTCGTATGTAGCGCCTTTAGTAATGTATGAGCTTAACCAAAATTTAAATTTGGAATTCAACACCTGAAAAGAAGAAAACTACATATGTGTTTGTTTTCAGCCACCTTTAATTTAGCCTCGACGATATTGAGAATTTGTCGAGGTAGTCTAACGCACTCTACTTTTCCTGGCTTTCAGGGATCAGTTTTAGTCGGAGCAACCAGTTATGGTGTGTTCGGACCTAAAGAGAGAATGAAATAAGGAAAATTCGCATTTGATACCTTTTGGAAGCAAACAATCTAGTGCCATAGCTGAATATATATCCTAGAGAGAGCATGTTATTGAAATCTATAGTTCAAGAGTTGCAACAATTTTAGAGAGTCCATGTACTTTCTATTTTATCCTTGAAAGTTTGCTATTTAAGTGTTATAAAAATATATATATAAATCACGCAAAAATTTGAAATAGAGTATGATAATGCATCTCAGTGAATGATTGGATCTGATCATCTGATCACCAAACCAAGTTGTGATCAAAAGATTTTTTTTGCTTCTTCACGAGACTTCTAATTTATTTTGTAGGTATTCTGTGTTTAACCAAACAAGCTCTTTATTAACTAAACATGCTAATATGAAAATTCCATTTGGAAGAATTTTTCTTATAAAATAGTATACTACAAATATCAATATTTGGAACATCTTTTTTAAAAGTTTGAAATATATATCAAAATTTAACTTCTTTTTGCCTTAAGAAGAGCAAACAACACCGGCTGTGTTAACTGTCTTTATGACCGTGTTTCTCCAGAGTTTGTGCAAGACTCATTTGCATTAAATTAACAGAAAGTTCATGATTATTGTCATAATAATATTTTGAATGAAAGATGCTAAATTGCCTAGAAAAGTATACAACTCCGATTTTTAGATCCTGAAAGTAAAAAAAAAATAAATACTTTCTTAATACCTAGTCCTTCATTCAGTATTATTAATCCATCACCCATATTGTCTTGAATATTTTTATCAGTTAAGGTACTAGTTACTGTACATACCAGTGGTTCCTAACACCTGAGCTTGAGGTTCCATGCCTCACCTGAGCATCTCTAAAATCTGTATGTGCACTCCTGTAACATATAATTTTTATTATTCACGTAGAGGAAGCCTTAAAGGCCATCAACTTGGTCAAAACAAACCTCCGAAGAACATTGTATCCATGAAAGAGAAAAATAGAAGAACAAAAGGACAGTTGAAGTACTGAGAAATTGTAAAAAATAGTAATAATATAAAATGATATAAAAAAGCAAATACAGTTTCAAAACATATACCTATAAAGAAAACTAAAATGAATAAATATAAAATAATATTAATGGAAGATTTTTCTGTAATATTTTGATCATTTTAATTAGTATATAATAAAGATATCTAATAAATACAAAATATTATTTTCACCAACTAACCGCCGTATACAGTCTGATTTTAATTTTAAAAATATGTATGTCACAATATATATTTATATACTGTATATGAAGACCCTAGAATCAAGGGAATTACAAAAATGTACAGTATTATATATTTACTGCAACGTTTACTATACGTCTTAAGTTAGTTGTTATTGTTATAATTCTCTGAAATATTACATTTTAGTTTTAACAATTATTTATTGTGTTAAAAACTCGTCCTAAAATAAATTTGTGATAGAGCTGTCGATCAGTTATATTTGTCACTATCGCTGGTAATCTTTATTTTCAACACAAGATGGAGCTGCTTGGTGGACACAAACATTTAAATTGAATTAAATTTTGAAGTGGAATTCACCCCGAAAAGCACTTGAAAAATCTCCAATGAATAGAAAATTTCTTTCTAGGTGAAAAAAAAGTGTTTCGATCACAGCAAGTCAATTTGATCATCGTCAGTACGCCGATTGACTTGTCTGACGAGTAGTCACAAGTTTTCTGTCATTTTGAATATTTTCACAAGAAAATTATTACAAATTACATGAGCTAGAATTATTAATTTAAATTGCTCATGATTGATTGATCATATCAATGATCTTTGGTTTGAATACAATTCAACAAAAGATGGATCTTTGTCAATATTTTTTAGGAGAATTTTTTTTTTTCATAAAACAATAATCAGAATGCTATGTGTAATATGGGAACTGAAAATTCACTCTGCATGCATATTTCCCGTATGGAAATATTTCTCATTTCTTTTCCTAATTATACAATTGAATATTCATTTCAATCAACATTAATCATATTAACCTAAACACTGTCATGATAATTGGGAGCTTATTCGATTTTGATTATTCTCGTTAAAATATCAGCTTTTTTTTTCTTATCTAATCTCACCAAGTCGCACTGAAGTATTCCAAGATTTACATAAGAAATTAGCATTTGATTAAAAGCACATGCTTGTTCACATTTTCACAAGTTACCAATTTTGGCAATGCCATTAAATAAACGTAGGACACCTTTATATATAGAGTATAAGACATTTAAGATATTTAGTTAAATATTCAATACGCTTATACGTAAATATAGATAGCGATGAAATTAAATTGTTAATATGTTGCTTCCCATTAATATTGAAAGTATAATTCATTTTTATATGATTATTTTTAATAAAACAGCTATGTCTAGCGTATATAGCTGAAGGAAAGCTAAAGTTCAGCGCCTTTGATTACTCTTTATAACTTTCTTGTACAAGATTCTAAGTTTAATTTGAATACTGACGGCATTTAAAACGCAATAAAAAGGCAAATGGTTACATCAATATTTTGTGATTCACTATCAAGAAATAAATTCTTCCGATTTAGTATTGTAGTATGTTTTTATTAACGCCATGTTAAAAGCCTTTTATCGTCCCTTTACAAAACTTAAAGTGCCTTAGACTGTTAAAAGAACGAATGATAAATCACTTCAAATTTAATACCTTACTGTGGACTCTCAGATGTTATTCAAAAAGAATAAAGAATAGGAGTATACTAAAAAAATGACTAGCTTTTAATTACATTAATGGGTTAAGGTTGAGATTTTATTAATCTAAAATCCACTTCTAGATATGGATCCAACTAACAGTCTGACGGTCCAATGCTTTTCTTTTTAACACATTGACACGAATTTATATACATTAAAATTAATTTCATAACTAAAACCAACAATATTAACACAATGCTTTTCTTCTTTCTTGGCTTTTTTCTTTAAAAATGTATTCATCATAGGCGCCGTTGGAGCTCGGATAGGTGAGTGGTGAATTATTCTTCTAATTTTAAGCTTTTGCCGGCATTACTAATCCTTTTGAAGTGGATCACGGCATATGGGCATTTAATAAATTTGCCTTCAATTGACTAGTTATAATTGAGTATAACTTTATTTTAGGTTATGATATGTCGCCATTCATTAGGCGATATGCAAAATACCTCAATGAAAAAGCCCTCTCGTATCGCACAGTGGCATTCGATTTCTGTAAAGTAAAAAGGGGGTAGGTTATTATTAATATAAACTTTAATCAGTGGTTTGAAAAAATATTTTTTTTTTACAGAAAGGAGGAAGGATCATTGCGTACAATGAATGCTGACAAATTATTAAAAACTCTGCCAGTTTTACAGGCGCAGCTCGATGCACTTTTAGAATTTGATTGTACAGCAAATGATTTAACAAATGGTAATTTAAAAATTTTCGTGCCTTGGAATAATTTCACAAACATTATACCTATTTATAGGTGTTATTAATATGTGCTTCATGTTATTATTCAGAGATTTAATTCGACTGTTTGCATGCTATAATGATGGAATTATAAATTTACTGGAAAAATATTTCGACATGAATAAAAAACAGTGTCGGGATGCGCTTGATCTTTATAAAAAATTCTTAGTAAGAATGGACAGAGTGGGAGAGTTTCTGAAAGTTGCTGAGGTAAATATTAATTTTTTTTTTAAGAATAAGGTTTTTTAAGTACAAAGTTGTTTCAAGTAAAGTTCGTCGATATCGCATATAATTTGACTAAGGTGGATTATTATCGATAAACAAAAACTCCCTAAATTTGAATGTATTTCTATATTAATTTGAAAATTTTAAGTGAAGGCGGTTATGATGCACGATCTGTCATAATAATGTGAGATTCTAACATTTCACTTATTCGCAATTTTTGAGGCGTTTTACTCCCATATTTGCCTTATTAAATTTGAAAAATTCCGGTTAAGAGTACAGGGTTGAAAATATCATCATCAGACAGGGGTGGTTAAACATTAATACTTTATCCTACAATTTAATAGAAAAGAATATTTACTGCATAGAACTCAACTCTTTATAAGCACCAGGAATTTTTACTCCGCACATGGTATTCTACTCTGATCATCCATTACCTTAATTCATCGTTCGGAGAAAGTCGACTTTTGGGGTTGGGGTAAGCTCAGGAAATAACCCAATGTACGTTTTTTCTTTAATTAGAAAATATCCAAGTAGACGTTAACTTCAATTTTGTATGTGTAAAATCAAAGATTTTTAATTTCTACTGTACTGTAAAAGGGCTTTAATTTGTTTGAATTAAAAAAAAAGTTTGAAGTTGAAATGGAAAAAGTTTCCATCTTATTTTTAGAAAGTTTTAAGTCCACTCGCTCGTAAAAAGGTATATATAAATTACGGCTCCAATATTTGAGATATTTATCACGCCTATTGGCCGTAGCTTTATTTTTGGAAAATATCTAGGTGATTGTACAATTTCCTTTCCCCAAAGATTTTTATTGATAAAAGATGGGAATT
Organism: Dasypogon diadema; assembly: GCA_006980735.1. NCBI lineage: Eukaryota > Metazoa > Arthropoda > Insecta > Diptera > Asilidae > Dasypogon > Dasypogon diadema. The sequence goes on from QYTT01091061.1 coordinate 12,631, forward strand.
TTTATTTTCGATTTTCGATCAAATCGATAATCATTATTGTTTTCACCGCATTTGCTGCCAATTCTTTTGCATTTATTCATAAAGTGCCCCATATTTATCTAAATTAGTTCCTTTCCTTTTTACAGATTCTTTTATGTCACTTAACTAAAGAAACAAAAAATCCTTTTGTTCTTCACGTTTCACCATAGAATAGATAAGTTTAGAGGCTTTCTCAGTTTCTTAGGTTTCTGCTGATAATTTATGTGTTCAATGCTTTTTATCATCAAAGAATTTGATACCTTTTACGGAGTGAAAAAATTCGAGGAACGATTACATCGTAAAGGCTGCAATAGATCCCAAACATTTTTTATTTCATCGATTATCCCTTTCATATGTATGATGATTTATAAAAAAAACACGTAATATGTGCGTTATTTATACTGTTGCATTCAAGAGCTAATTTCAAATAAGATTATGAAGGCTTTACTGCAATAATATCTGTATTGAAAGCTGCCCATTCTACATTTGGAATGTCTATTGAATTGTTCGAGTCAAGAATTTATGTAGATGTTATTTTGCCATAAATTTTACTAATTTATCACTTCAATCAGTCTAGTTTAGAAAACAAATGGAAGCATGTCCATGTTTTTTCTTCTTCAGAAAACTTTTCCGTTTAGGCCTCCAGCTGCTTTGCCAGCTACAAAGACGAGGAAAATTATATTTTAGTTTACATATTTCAGCTCCAACGATTTTCAATAAATTGTGAAAACTGGAATGTTTAAAATTTAATTTGCGAGTTTCATTAAAAAGCAAAATTTCTTTAATAATAATTTAAAAGTACTGAAAAAGTAGTTGCTTAGATAGGTTAGTTATAGGAGCACTCAGAATCGGTCGTTAGATCAAATCCAGTTCCAAGCAATAGCTCTTATTTTTTGATAACATAAAATCCTCAAATGAATAACACAGCTTTACTAACATTTGAAATATGGTCTGCGTCTAAATCTTGCAACCAATGAGCGGACTAAATAGTCTCTCATCAAGGAATAGGCGAGGAAAAGTCTTTTTAATAGGCCAAACAGAACTGTCGGATATTAGTGAATATTTCTTGGTAAATGTTGGATTTACCTAGCGATAGCCTAACATATATCATGCATATTTGGAGTTCCAATTTTTGTCATTTTTAACACTTTAAAACTGATATAATGGAGCCTTTCTTTTTGAACAAAATTATAACGTTCGCTAATAAATTTCTCCAATTATTATTACCCTACATCGCTCTTGCCTTAGCTCATATCTGCAATACAAGTTTTATGTCCTCTCGTTTTCTCAAAATGTTCAAATACTCCAAGACAGTACCAGTTCCAAAGAATTCTTCTCAATTTCGTCCCATTTCAATTCTTCCGTTTTTATGTAAAGTAATTGATACTTATAATTACCACAAGAATCCATCTTGGGCCTCTGCTCTTCCTTACGTTTTTTAATGACATTTTTGAGTATATCTGTCATATGGAGCTAAAACTATATAGCGATGGCGCCTAATTACATCTATCTAGGCTTGTCGGCCAGAGAAATCAAAATGCCTAGTAATTTATGAAATGCTTTTTGATACTCAGAATTTACCCCACCGCAAACTTAATAGTACAATCATTCCTTTTGCTGATACGGTCCGAAAATTGGAAGTCATTTTTAATGGAACGTTTACATTGGATGATCATATTAATTTAATATCAGGAAAGTATATTGTGGTCTCCGCGTCTTGTGTCTAGTACTTTTACACTTTATAAGACAAACCTTTTTGTTTAGTTCGATCACTTCTCGCTCCTGTGATAAGTTAAGTGAAATCTTTGGCAAGCTCGACTATCGTAGGAATAACCACGTTTTTTCTGTTTTCGACTGCAGCTTATCATGATACCTTGGATATCGTTCCATTGTTATCATGGGAAATTAATTAAATTTAATTATCCAAAATATTTGTGATTGCTTTTAATTTGCGAGGTCGTGCGGGGCGATTACATTAGTTTCACCACGAGACAACTCAATAATAACCAAGCGCCTGTACTCCGTCCACACTGTTATGTCATGGAATAATTTGCCTATCCGTTTAAGAGGCTTGCACGGTCGGCACGTTGTATCTAAATCTAAATGTTCTCTTTAATGGTAATCATAATTTTTGTAGCTATTTCAGATAAGTTTTAGTCTGTCTACATATTCTTCGAGACCTTATTGAAATAAATATATAATAAAAATTTTTGAGTTATGTGGCAAATTGAGAGAAAATAGGGATTAAATGAAGTATTTTACGAATTGATTTATATTTCTTCATTCGATTTAAAATCTAGATCGATTATTATAATAAAATAACTGAATATGACAGTTGTTAACACATCTGATAATTTTTATTTTCTTCTTTTAAGAATGTAGGTATTGATAAGGGTGATATACCAGATTTGACAAAGGCACCAAGTTCATTATTGGATGCATTGGAACAGCATTTAGCTACCTTAGAAGGTAAAAAAGGATCAGCAGCAAACACTCCAACACAATCAGCTAGGTGAGTATAAAAATACTATTTACATTGCACAAATGTTTTAAAAATTAAGCAAAATTTTTCCAAAATGGCAAATAAATTTTTACATGAATGCCCCGGTCCTTTACAAGTAGAAAACCAGATAATTTCTGGATTTCAAAATAGTTTTAGCGCAATATTTTATAATATGAGAGAAGTAATTTATTGCATAAAAGATAATTTCTATTTCTATTACGTTTACGTATTATTTACATAAATGCAAAAATAACTTCCCTCTGGCTTTTGAGAAAAAGACATATTAGAAAAATGTATTGCACTACGTAGCCATTAACACCCAGAATTTAAAGAAAAAGTGAAACACGTCTTTAGTACCTTTAGTCGTACTTTAGCTAGTAGTATTTTAATTTTAAATAAACTTAATATTCTTGTGAGCATTTTTAGTAATTGAATTTTTTTCTCTTTTCTTTTTTTAATTTTATTTCCAAATTTCCTCTTCTCCTATCTTCAAAATCCTTTCTAAACTGAAACTGTGTGTGAAATTTTTGCTTGTATTTGGTTGATTGCTTTTTTGTAATTATTTTTAATGATCTAAAAATGAAATTCTTTTATGGAAACTATAATCTATTGATTTCCGTTGTATATTCATTGTTTTGTTATTGGCTTGTAAATGTGTTTGTTGAATATTGAATCACACAATGACACAATTTTTAATAATTTTGAAATAAATATTCACTTACACGTTCATTTTGTAACTTGAAACATTTTCTTTCGGCTTATATTTATTTCAAACATATACTTTAAATTTCGCTTCATTTTCCAATACACACATTTTCTTTTAAAAAAAAAAAACAACAATACAAAACAAATCCGAATGATATTTCCCTCAATCACCACCGAATTTGCACAACTCACACAAATCACATGCAATTATTATAATAAAAAAAAACAACACCAAAAACACAAAAAATCAACCAAATAGCAACCAAAAGAACGTAAAGAGTGGTGTGTCTGCCCTATCTTCTACTAGCTCATCGTTTGGAACTGCTGCTAATTCGACAAGGTTCGATACACATGCGAATGGTATCGATGAATCCATCAAAGCCCAGGCTTTAGCGGAGGAAGAAGCTGCTATGAATCAATATAAGGTAAAGATTTACAAAATTCGTTGTTGAACAAGAAAAATAGAAATAGTTTGATTGTATCCGGAAATAGAGTTTTACATTTTTTATTACTGTTCAAAAGAATATCAAATTTAATATTTATACTATTTGAGAGTGGATTTCGCATTAATAAATATGTGAAAAAGAAAATGATGTAAAACATTGCAACTCCCATTAGTACTATATGAAAACTGTTCCACAAGACGAATAAAAAACTGCAATTAATTGAACTAGGTGAAAAAAAAGTCTTTATCAACATCATTAGCTTTCAAATTGTAAAGTTTGTTTTAATAAATATTGACATAAAATTGTTAGATTTTATAGTCTTATAATTATGCGTAAAAATAGCGAAATAGTTCCCACAGTGCGAAAAGTTAACTCTAAATATTAATTTCCGTAACATTTCCAAAATATGGGAGCATTTTTTTTATCTCTCTTGTACTTACGTAAATTTGAGTGGATCGACACGTTTTCGTTCATGGGAAGTTTGTCAATTTTCAGGAAGTCAAAAAACAAGAATTTTTAAATTGCTTCCTCTTGTTTGTATGACAACATGTGTGGAAGCTTTGCTAAATTTTGAAATTGAAAGGAATATAAAATATTTACCCTCAGACTGCAATTGAGGGGAGAGAATGATAAACCTGATATTTAACTTAGTTGTTCAAAACTTTGCTGCTGTGCTTAGGGAAAACTTTATTTAAATTCAATATTCAAGAAAACTGTTTTACCTTTATAAGTAGTTATGAGCCTGTGCACACTATTAGGGTGATAGTTCTTCAAGCTAAATTCTACCAATTTTTGTGAGAGTTACGTGCATTATTTTTACTTTAGAAACAGGAGACTTGAAATCAATTTTAAAGCGAGTTTTGCTTAGTTCAGATTCTTTGGGCTTAGGTAATAATTGGTGCTCATCGTTTTGACGAGAACATTTGTAAGAGCATGATCTAAAAGTCACTACCACCTAATTTATGAGTATATAAATACTACAACACAACAGTAAAGCTGCAGTGACCACAATGGAGGTGCCGAATCTTACATTTGTTAACATAAAAAATTCATTTTCTGATTGTGAAAAAGGAGTCTAAGTTAATGTTTCAAAGAAAGCCAGAACTTTAAATGCGCTTCAATAATTAATTAAGCTCACATCAGAAAGTCATACGCCAGACAATAAAAAAGTGTCTCTTTGAAAGATAATGACTTCTTTTCTAAAAAATACGGAACACCAACGATTCTCTGAACTATTTCATAAGAAAATGATTCAGAAAAGCAAAACTCTCGAAGGATGTATTCTCTGAATATTTATACTTTTGTTGTACACCCCGAAAAATAATTATTTTTCAAAACGCGGATCGTACGCGTTCGAGAAAAAAATCTGCGGTGAAATACACACTCAGATGACAGTACAGCCTTTTATATTTATATTCATTCTAGAGAACATTTGACGTAAGTAGTGCCCACGAAATCGAAAAAAGACTCTATGTAGTTACTATCCGAGAATTTCTTTGTTAAGATCTGTATATATAATCCTATCGTATACTTTTGATGCTCGCCTTAGACCATATATTAGGAGGTTTTGGGCGAATATTAATTTGGCTTCAGGAAAGAAAGATCTCCATCGTACACAAAATCATACATCTGCAAGTAGGACATCACAATTATGAACATCTACCACTTCCCTTAAAGTATAATAGCAACGATCTTCATCGAAAATAACACCTTTTATGAGTTCCAAGTAAACAAAGTGCTCAGACAATGCAATGCCTTTTGTGTTATACTTTTTGATCTCACACTTCGTAATACAGAAATCTAAGATTCTGGTCCTATTTATAATAAATCTAAGGAAGTCTTTGGTCTTGTAGACAAAAGTCTAGTTAATATCATAAAAGTGGCATTAATGCTGCATGATTCTGCTCGCAACATGGGGTTCCAAATCACTGAACAAAGAAGAAGTACCTAACAACCTCTCAAAGCAAAACCATTCAACGTGGTCGGGTGGAACCTTGAATATTGGGATTCATTTAAATACCTTTCAATTTTTTCTGGGTACAAGTTCCTGAAATAAAATGCCGACATCGAAATGTATAACAATGAATTATAGATTTTAGAATTCATAAATATGTTTGATTAATTATATATTGAAAAATAAATTTGCTTATTTTTAAATTTCTTCAATTAATTCGATAATCTATTTTTTCATATAACATCAAGTCAAAAGTTTCTTCACCTACAAATGCAAGTGGAGGTGCTGCTCTGACAAATCCATTCCTTTCCTCACCGCCAGCATCTCAAGCGAATGCTCCTATAGTTGATCTCTTCGGCTCACCAAATGATACTAAAACAACAGATACTACAAATGCAACTAGTACAAAAGCATCTGATGATCTCCTTCAGTTGGGTAATCCATTTGCCGATATGTTTGGCACACCAGCCCCTGCATCAATGGGACAACCTGCTGCTGCGGCCACAGGTGCTAATAACATGTGGATGAGTAATGGTAGTTAGCAATTTTATAATTTGTAGTCTTATAGATTTAATATTTATAAAAAAAAATATATTATTAATACCGTGTTTTTTTACTTATAGGCTTTAATGGATCGGCTAGTATGGCACCGGCTTCCACGACAAACACATTTGTTTCGGAAAGCAATTTTACTTCAGTATTTGGTAGCACAGAACCGGCAAGTAAGTTAGTGATTTTTTGTAGTAGAAGTATTTTACGTATGTTATGAAATATGTTAAATGTTCTAACGCTTAGTATAATTTTTTCCAAAACTTTTTTATACTGATATTACTTCACTAAACAAAGCATGTGGTTTTTTCTTTGAATCCTAATTCTATTCACACCCCCTTCCTTTAGAGTAACTAACGTTTTTCATCGACTTTTGTTATATATGACAAGTAAATTTATGTAAATGATGCACGCGTGGGATAATCATCAAAAGCATTTAAATTTAACAATTAACTGAAAATTAAAAAAATAAAACAAATATATTATATATATAAAATCATGGAAAATACGGGGTTTTCCAAGAAATAGTTCTTGGGAGCAAGGAATTTTGTAATTTGTTAACTTCCCGTTTGCTATAATTGCCGTTTGAAGGGAGTTAAATCGCGGAAATATATTTTAAATTCAGTTATTATTTGTATGCTTTTATTCTTAGAAGTCTATATTTATTGCCCATCGTTAGAATTTTCGCTTTTTTTATTTTTACTACCCGAAATTAATTTTAGTAATGGCATATTTAACTTCTTATTTCCTTTATTCAAAAAGACTAGGCGAATATGTCGAAATTCATCACAGAAATATTTTTCGGCAATCAAATGTCAATAATGGGGGTAATAGTACAATTTTATAGTTTGGAGGTCCGGATTTATCACACTTACAGTAAAAAATGAATGCAAATAAGATGGATCGAAAAGCCCTGCTAGTTATTAATATATTAATAAGGAACACATTCAATGGAACAACATTTCCGATTCTTATAATTTTCAAAATAAATTTTTTACTAACTTATTCGAGCGTGCTAAATTGAAAATGTTCTGTGTAAATCGTAAAAAGTTTTTTTTCGGATTTCTGTGACCGTATAAATTCAAAGCCATGCAATTCTGTTACTGTTAGGTTAGTCGAATTATTTTCAGCGGACGGAATTATTTTTTTTTAATTATTAATTAACATTATTTTTTCAAATATGACACTTCAAATAAGTTGTAGGATGTTTGTGATGGAAATTATGAAGTATGAAACATAGATACTGACTTTATTTTCGCGTATATAAAATCAGTTATGGGAAGATTAGAAGGTTGTCATTACGACTGTATGCATAAATGTGGATCTGTTTTCATAATAAAAATTGTAATTAGTCAGTAAATTCAAACGGCAATTTAAAAATTTCCCTGCTCAGTATTAATTAAAAACCCCAATTTTATTCGTATAGCTGCATATAATAACAAAGGCCACTATTCCTTACAAGCTGCCACGGATGATACGCCGAATCCATTTTTACTTTCTGATTCTGAAGAAACAATTCATATTGAAATTCAACAACAACAGCAGCCGCAACAACAACATCAGCAATTTAAACAACAATTCACAGGTGAAATGCAACAGCAACAACAACACCAACAGAAGCAACAACAGCATGTGCAACAAGTTAGTGGTAGCACTGCGGGTACTAAACCAAGTCGCCCACCACCTCCACAAATAGGCAGTAATGTTGCGGGCAGTTCTTCACCTGCAAAAACTGCCCTTGATGATTTAAACGATTCAATTCGAATGGCTTTGGGTTCTCCAGCCAAAACTGCTCCAAATGTTGGGGTGGCTGGGATGGCGACAGGTCAACAACCGGTTACTCAACAACCAGTACAAATGGTACCTGGTATGATGACCTCTCCACAGTACCCCCAGATGTTACCACAACAGCAAGTAATGCCTATGGGAGTGTCGTCTGCTGCCGCAGGGTTTGGGGCACAAACGCAACAAGTCTTCATGTCTTCACCTGCTAAACAACCATTTACTGGAGGTCTTGTCTTTTTTCATTTAACAGTTTCTCCAGTTTAATCATTTTGTTGTAAACAGTTGAGAAACAGTTTTTTTGAAATAGTTTCATTTCGATATATTTTTGTTGCTTTAGCATAGCAAGCATTTCATTGTTGTTATTTTGTCAGTTTGGTGTCGTTTTCCTTTTAAAATTTTTAGTATCATAGAATTTTTTTAACGACGTGGTACAATTTTTGCAACAACGGTATTTTGGATTTTTTTTTTCCTGATATATGCGATGAACAAAATTGTTACCTACAATTAATTCCACATTTATAAAAATGTTGGAGACTCAAAATTTTACAAAAATCTTAAATATTTTAAATTTATTATGCTTATTATGATTTAGAATTTATTGTAAAATTACGTGTCAATAGTAGTTTACATTTTATTATTTTTTCTTACAACCTGCTATTTAAACAATATTGTTTATCGCATACCAGAATTTGAAAATAAATTTGAAGCTAGGTTAGTTAATAAGGGAATTTTTAAAAACAAGAACATGAATCGTGGTAAATTTCAGCACATTTCATAGTATTAAAATGACACAGCAAATGCAATGCAGATATTTCTACATCTCAAAGCGAATCACATTTTGTATTCTTTACAGAAAATAAACTTCATATTTTTGACGATTCAAACATAACAAGATTAAAACAATTATTGATTGGCTTAATTTGAACGATGCTTTTATATGCTTATCCCAAAAATTGACTTTTAGTAATTGTTTTGTGTATTTTGAATGTTGGATTTCTTTGCTTACACTTTTCAATTGAAGGGCTTAAAGGAAAGTGTTTTAAGTTTGCCGAAACTGTTTTGTGTAATCTAATGCTACGTAATGTTGAAATTTGGCTGAGTGGATAGAAACTAGTATTTTATAATCAGTATATTTCTTATTCAATTAGGTCTTTTAGCAGACATTTAGATGTTGAAAATTCCTAAATTTATTTTAAAATTAATTTACTAAAAATTTCAAATTCGCCCTTAATAATTTGATTGAAGTAAAATATTTTTAAAAGAGCTAATTTATTCCCTCAAAATTCTTGCCCTGGTGGCAAGGTCGGTGGCTTCGTGCGACTAACATGTGCATACATTTTCGCAGCATATTTCAGCGCTTGAAATATTTTGCATAAACACAAATTGTTCGCGATTCTGCCGATCTGGAGCGGCCTCTCAAAGACACTAAGTTGTAGATCTGCCGCCGTCGGCTTTTCCATTTGTACAGGTATTTTATTTTAAGATGGCCAGTTTATAAATATCTTATGGCGCCAAGCTACGGCGGATAATATATATTTCGTTTCCAACACTGGAAGCCAATTTGCTTAAATATTTCTCAGGATTTCCAGTTTTTGTGCGATTCTATTATAATACTTAAATAATAGAATGAATAACCGTGAGCTCAAATGAATGCAATATGACACCAGGAACTTCATCTGGTAGTTCTAAAAGAGCACCTTACAAAGATTTATCTTTGAGGGTTTCAATAAAACTATAGCTGCGTTTTTTTTTTGGCAGCAGAGTACATAGTTGTCATACATTAACTTGGTTGTTTTACGGAGTTAATAAGCTTACTCGGCTTTTTAAGTCTTCTACGGGAAAATAGATGGCGCTTATTGAAAACGTTTGTATTTAAAAGTTGTTTTTCCTCATCATAGCAATTAAATAAAACATAAACGTAGGTAAAACTAACTTACAAAATTTTCAAGTTATTAGTGTTCTTTACTTATCTTGAATGTACTTAAGAAGCAAAAAAAAGAAGAAAAGGATTGTCTTTGCACTCGATAGATTGTATCGTTCTTTTGAGCTTTCATAACTCTAGCTGTGCTTTTTGGGCAACGGAGTTATGAAAGCCCAAACGAATCATTGGAATCCATGCAGTACAGATTTTATTCTTCTTCTTCTGTTTTTCTCTTTTTAAACACACTCGAGATAAGTAAAGGACGATATTAACTTGAAATTTATTTCAATGTCAGTCTTGCCCACGTTTGTGGTTATTCTATGTTGACCAAGATAAACTTTTAAAGACAAAAGCTAAGCCATTCGCGAATGATTCGTTTTTATCAAACGGATCAGTTAAATTAGCCGAATAATTAATGATACGTTATCAGTTGAACTATTAATCTATTGGTTGAAGCACTTCCAATACCCAAATGAGGATGTTTAAGGTCTGGTACGTCCTATCGACAAGAAGTTTGTGTCGTGTGGTTTGGGGATGTTGCAAAAACGAAGAGAGTTACAAAAGTAGAATGAACATATAAATGAAGTCAGAAGAGAGCTAAACTGATCCTTGTATGTATGCACATAGTCATGTGAGTTCTTCTAGTCTCTCTGTGACCGCGGATGTGTACCGAGAGCTGAGTACATAATAACCTGCACTGATGTAGACTCGTTGACGAACAACGATCAAATAATAAAAGAAACAATGAATGGGTTAGTAATAATGATATCCAAATGACTGGATCTTCTATATGTAGGTACTGAATAAAATGATTCATTTTGCCCACCTCTAGTGTATAATACGATATTACAGCGCAAGCTGAATAATAATAATTTTTTTGTTTGACCCCCTCTCGCGCCGTTTTTTCATTGGCGTATATGCCACTGCGGCCAGGCACCTAGAAAATAGATATTTCATTGTTTTGGGGCAGGTCATTAAGAGCGCGTTTGCAATCCCTTACTAGCTTAGATGTTACGAAGGCTTTCATCAGGGCCCTACTTGCACCAAAACTGGGCACGTTTTAGGAATTCATTATTGAATTCTGTAATTCTAGTATGTAATTTCAAACTGCTCATGAATTTTTAAAAACTTCGAGTTTTTTGAGTTCACTTTTAGTTTTTTTTTAATCTCATAAATAGTTGCTGGTGCACATTGCTGTCCTTTTCTACTACAATTTCTCAATGTTGTTTAGTTTTTAGTCATTCTAAAAATCTAATATGACCGTTAGTGTCGTGTACAATGTTTCTCTCAAACACTTTGTCTCTTAAATGTATCTATCTTATCTTATATGACTGTTTATTTGCACTGTTTGATATTTGAAAAGCTTACTTGCACATATTTTTTATTATTCCTATCTTATATGTCCATTTTGCATAATCTTAAATATAATAATGGAAAAAAATATTACATTACATGGGAACCTACAGCAAGCTTTCGCATAACGTTTACAAAGGCATTGGTTTCTTTGCATGGAAATTATTTTTAAAAAAAGATACATTACTTCATATTAGATTTTGGAGTAAATATAGAACTAGATCAAAATAAAATGGTTAATTTGCAACATAAAGTTGATATCTTCGTAGACATATAATTAACAATGTTCGGATAATTATCTAATTATGAAAAAATTAGAAAAATCTTCTTTTTATAAATACTGCACGAGATTTACATTTTTGGAAAACTCTTGACATAGTAAATTGTTAATAAATTTGAATTGAAAGCGACGTGGTGGACTACTTTTTTCTGGAGATCATGTGCCAATCTAGTTCTATTGGTTTTTTATTTATTTTGCCGAGAATAATTTATTTTACAGTTAACCTTGAGATGCGACGAGTACGACACTAGTTTAACACGCTCACGATGGCATGTATCACCGATGCCTTATGAGGATTCGAGTTTTTTCTGAGAGAACCCCCATATAACATGAAAAAGCTCTCTTACTAACAGGGTGCCTCCGTGAACATGTTAATAATAAGTAACTTAGTCGTACTGTAACAGCGTCATGATCATAATCAAAACCTAAAATCATAATGGAAATATTATGATTAGGTTTTGTTTACTTCCTTTGTTCATGAACTGCTGTTTTACCGAGGTAAAATAAATTTCCACCAACTATTTTATCATCTTACGTCCATTTGATTTATGCTGTTGTCTTGACTTTATTATCTACATTTTTTGGTAGCAGAGTACAGAGTTGTCATACATTAATTGCGTTAAAATTACTCTGTTATTTTACGAAGTTAATAAGTTTATTTTAATTCGTCTGCGGAAAAATAGGTGGCGCTTATTGAAAGTTTTTGTTTTTAAAAGATGATTTTGCCCATTATAGCAATTAAATTAACCCTTCGACACATAATGGAATACCCGGGTATCCAAGGACATTTCTACAGCTAATCTTTAATACAAGTTTTCGTACAAATTGTAGGTGGATACCAGGGTATCCTAATATGTTTGGGCGTAGCTCATTATTCGTCGAAGGGTTAAATAAAAGAGTTTACAAAATTGACACCAAGATAAATTTAAAATTAAGTTTGCTTAAGAAGAGGAAAAGAGAAGAACAATAATTAACTCTGTACTCGATAGATTGTCGCCGTTATTTTAAGCTTCCTTAACTCTCTTGCTCAAAAAACGCAGCTATTGTATCTCACAGTCCTTATAACAAATGATCTCTAAAATAGAGACTGATGAAAACTGTGAGGGTGTGATCTGTATTTTTTCAAAGTTTACATTAAAACATTCCCAAAATAAAGTATTATTTACTTGAGCATTTGGTTAGTAATTTAAAAAAAAGGGTTGCACACGTACATATACGGGCTAGGTGTTGATCCTAGGCATATAACCGAAACATTTAAATTTGCCAGGGTGTTTTTTTGGAACTATTATCATGGGAGTCTGGAAATTTTTTTTATATATTTTATCGTTCATACGTTACCTATATTTGCTATTTCCATGGTTTTTACCATAAATAGAGTACACGACTTTTGCTCTTTTGCTTTTTTTCGATTTTACCGAAGAGGAAAATCTATTACCCTGTGTAGTAATTCTGTCGAGACTTGTTCTTTCAGCGCACAAATATTAGCTTTTATATTTTTTAATATCTGAATCTTGTTACAGTCCTTTGCACAGCAGAAAAAAATTTATTAGAGCGTAATATAAAAAATGAAAAAAAAATGTATACCATTCTTTACATTTTCTTTCAATAGTATAACTGCCCTTTAGTTGATCTTTACCAGTAATTTGAATAATCTTTTTTGGAACTCTAGATTAATTTGATAAAATGTAAACGCAGCTTTTACCTTTTCACATTTTGGGAAATTAACTACTTAATTGTTATAAATTCCGTAGTTATATTCCATACGTGTTAGCGATCAGATGTGGTGGATTGACTGTACCACATGCGTACCTATATATTTTAGAATTGTAAATAAATTTAAAGCCTTGAAGGTGGAAATTATTGGAATAGTTGTCAAAATACAATTAATGATTTTCTCTAGCTAAATCTTCAGAAAACTTTCGTACTACTTTTCCTCTAAATCCATTTTTATTTTCTTTTCGTTCTTTTCAGTTTGGATATGAAAATTCAGATAACACATCCATTCTTTTAGTACTGCTTGATATCTTTGTTAAAAATTCGACTTGTAGTAGTCTTCCAGTTAGATAACAATTATTTTTGAAATTTCCTTTAATTATTTCCATGAAATATTAAAGTTTATTCAATTTATCACAATCAGGGTCAGTTCTGGACGGTATCAGATTGTTATCAGTCAGATGAAAATGTCCTCGTACGCAAGAAAATCTATTTAGCGTCATGGAAGATTAAATATAATTATCAGGGCGGTAAATATAGTCTTATACGATTGTTATTACTTCCTTCTTGTTCATAAATGAAGTCTGCGTATTGCAAAATTTGTTTGTTACCAAAAAATTCTCTCGAATAATATCCACTGGCATCACATTTTCTACAGTAAATTTATCAAACTTCACGTAAGATAGTAAAAATAAATCACAAACAAGATCCAGAGTTAAAGTAGTCAACCACAGAGCGTGTAAAATTGCGCGATTGTATCTTGTACGTCTTTTTTTTATTTCAATATAAAATAATCTGTGAAACATACAGAGAAGAATATGATGACACAAGTATTTAAAATAATTTCTATTTAAAGATAATAAAAACAAAATCGATATTAAATTTCTGGAGGCAGAAAGGGAGACGCTAGCCACTTCTCTTAATCCTATTTTTTCTCTTTATCTTTTATTTTACACATGTTCCTTCTTAATTTTGTATTACAGTATTAATTCGTATTAACATACTATTAGATTGACAAGAGTAACCTATAAAATATGAAAACAATATAATAATCTCTCGAATGTATAGGAGCGAAACATCAACTGAGCCGTTTATTTTGAAAGTGGTTTAAGTCACATTTCTCAATTTCAGTTAAAATCGAAATGTAACTGTAAAATAAGCCATTTAAAATTAATTTTTGCTCTGGTTGTAAAAGTGGACTTAAACTACTTTCAAAATAAACGACTCAACTATCTTTTCTGACTGTGATTATTATGTTGATGATGACTTAAGTCAAGACGAGAAATTTAATTAAATTAAACTCAAATTCCTAATATTATTTGTATGTCAAGTTTCCGGTACCAATTTATTCGTTTTCCTAATCGTTAAAGGTTTTAGCTTATCGGATGATCGTTTACTAGTGTTACCAATATCACATGATGTTTGGCATTGTCATGTCGGAAAACAATACCTTTTCGATTAGATTGTGCTGGTTCCAGAAAATCCCGGTGCACAGGACCTCGGCAATCTTACCAGATGTAAAGCATTATCTTATGCTGGTGCAAATTAGCCTTCGTAAGGGTGGGAAACGGACTACCTGGTATTACCTTGGCTTTTTTCGGATTGCATTGTTACACACAATGCACTTCTTGTCATCTTGTATCATCCGGCGAATCAAGTAGGTTTTATATTGCCTCCGAGCAAGTAATGAGAAAGCAAGTGAAATTCGATGTGCAAGATTTTTGTTTCGCCTAGTTTTACAGGAGATCCATCGACAGCACTTATAAATATTAAATTCTATAATATTAGCTTTAAATTGCTACTAAAATCATCCATATCATACAATGAACAACGAAAGACTAAACGTGTCGAATAATCGAGAAACAACAGAATTTTCTTGCTAACCTAATATTTTTTTACTATACTATTACAAATTTTATTTTTCGTCAATTGTTTACAATTTAGCGGAATAATTTCATGAATTACCTCATTCATTCCTATTTAGAGCGCATTTTCAATTTTTCAAAAAATTCCATCCATATTATATCACTTCGTTGAATTTGTAATTTTTGATATTATTTATAGATGTATCCAGCCCTGAACTTTCTATAGAAGGGAATTTTCAACAGTACAAACTAAACGCATTTCTATAAAATCTCTTCGTCAATATAATTTTGAATATTAACCTAAAAGTCCAAATTTCCTATGAATCTATGTATAAAATATTAACAACTAAGGAACTTACAACAGTTTCGAAATTATAACATTTGTTTCGTCAATTTGTATATAATTTTTATGTATAAGTTGCATTGGCTGGTATTAACACATTGCTTATTGCTTTAATTATATATTTTTATGTATAATATGTAGATTAAAATACCACAAGGGCGGTTCACAATGTACTAACTATAGATAATTTATGTTTTCTTTTTATTTATTTTTATCTGCCGGGGAAATTACATGACTAATCCAAAACCTGGGGAATCACACACTTGCACTAATCTTCGGTTTGATGGAAATCAATTTATGTATTATTTACGTCATGCACAATATGCTCCCGTTTTTTTGTAAAATCTTCTTCTGCACTTTGTGTTCATCGCTTCAAACAACATCACAAAAAACTTTTGTTATATAAAATATAAAAAAAAGGCTTTGATGCTTTGGGTGATGTACTGAAACCAGCGACATCAGCTGCGTCAATCGTTAGTACTGGTGGTACTATACAAACTGGAACTTGTCTTGCTTCAGGTGCCCAACAACAAGTGCAACCGCAACAACAGCCAGCTCAAAGTACAGGAAAAATTTTAACTGGAGATTTAGACAGTTCTTTGGCTTCCCTTGTGGATAATTTAAATATTAATAAAGCTGGAAGTGGGAAGTAAGATAATTGTTTGGGGTAGTTGATGAAGAAATTATTATGTTTTTATTTTAGAGCTGTGCAATGGAATTCACCAAAAAATGCCGCAAAGCCTGGTGCTAATTGGACGCCACAACCTATGGCTGCAACAACTGGTGTAGGATACAGACCAATGGTGAGTTTTTCTGTACTGTAAAGAAATTCTGTGTATCATAAAGTCACGCAATTAACATTTCCTCATGTAAATTTTAATAAATGTGGCTAATTTTGTGCACATATTAATAGTAAATAATTCTTCAAGTCAATGTGGTATTATTAACAAAATTTTCATCAATGCCTATAAAATTTCCGGACGCAAACGGGCTAAGGTCAAATTCTCAAATGAAATGGTCGAATTAAAGCGTTTGGTGTCGGTATTCAAAATTTTTTTTTTTCAACTTATTTTCATCATTACTTCTTCGTTATTTTGTTTATATTTTCTTTTTCGTTTTTATAAATATTTTTTTGGTTGGTAGGCTCAAGGTATGACAGTTAGTCCTGCACCAAGCACTATAAGTCCGTTTGTACACGCTAGTTATCCTGTTATACCCAATTACATGCAGGTAAGCTAAACTTATTCTTTGTTTACTTTTTGTTTTGTATATTTTCTTTATTATATTTCAATGTTTATTTTATGTTTATTTATGCCTTGATGCGTGTTACACTTCTATTAACAACTTCTGTACTCTGCCAAATTTTAATCTGTCTTTATTTGTAAATATTGTAAATTTTAAAATACAAACTCACAATTGGAATACTTTTGATATATTTTCTGTTTTATTTATTTTTATAAAGCCAAACGATGAAAAATGGTGACAATTTATTAAAGAATTAAATTTCTGCAAATAGATGTGTTTGCCAGTTTTGGTTAAAGGGATTGCAGCTAGTAAACAAATGTTCGGTTGTTGAGTATATTTTTAATGAATAATTTGTTTTAGTGGAGTCAAAACCAGAAATAGCGAATGTAGAGGAAGGATTATCCATTATATGAACTTTTTAAAACCATCTGAAGCACAGATGGTTTGATCAAGTGTTGCGGAATAAATAACTCCAGGGCGCCCAAGATTGTCCTAGAGGGAAATCCGAATGGCATTGATGACAAGCGCTTAAGACGGGGTCAATGGCTACCGTAGCGCTTGTCATCATGAATGTTTTCACTACCTTTGATAAACATTGTTCCATTTGAATTAATATTCCATTTTCGCTTTACACTGAGGTTATCTGCATATGAATTACCTAACAGTGTATTTTCAGTGTGGCCATCCCACACTAGTGAAAATTTCCAGCGGCTAGTTCCTACTTTCATCTTAATCTGTGGGAAAAATAGGGAGACTTGTTTTGGACACCCAAGAAGTAAAACAACGTATCTAACATGTTTCTATTCTGCTCCTAAACTGGCAGGCAATCTCACAAAATTGGGCCTTTATGGCTAGTATGGTATATAGGGATCGATTGTATAAAACTATTGGCTTCTAATGACTAGTGTGTTGTCAGTCAGTGGTAGACGCCAGGGAGATTCGAACCCGAGACTTCATGAATATGAACCACGGCAGATGTGAACAACTAACGCAGTGTGTTGTGTCTTACTGCAGTGTGTGTCTTACTGCAAAAGTCAGTACTAAAATAATTATGGCTAAAAGGTAATGCGTCATATAAATAGCGGTTTGTTTACAGTCTTTTTTTTCTTTACGCTAAAATGAAAGAAAAAGTTGAAGCGGATGTAGTAAAAAAATTTCACCTAGAGACGGAGAATAAGGACCATTTGTATAAAGCTAATGGAATTTATATTGAACTAAAAGAGAAAGGCATTTTCCGCAAAAAAAACAGAAACTTAGAGAGCCTGTACTTCAACTTCCAGAAAAGATATCTGTAGTTTGTACCCCTCTTATCTTTTTGGCAAATTCCAATGATTTTATTTCTTAACCCTTTCGCGACAAGCATCTTTTCCGCTAAGATGATCTCTATGAGCGAAACGTCTCGCCAAAGTTGCACACATTACGCGCGATAGTGAGCATTCGGCGAGCATACGGATGAGACTGATTCGGAAAACTTCTGTGTCTTTATTATAATTGGGTTGTTTTAGCCTCGCCCCAAGAAACAAATTGCATAATAAAACGTTTGAACATTGACTAACAACTCCCGGGTAAGTCGTAGTATGAGCAGAAAAGCGAGCGACTATAGTTGTTCGTCATATGTAAATGACACCTAGTGGAGAGCGAATATTGTTGCTCATCTTAGTGATAGGGTTAAACACAGAAAGCTCCATTATTTACATGCATGACCATATCTTGCTTACAATATTACGTAAACTAAAGAAATTGACATTAAAGTACAAATATGTATGGCATTGATTCGATTTTTATCACTACCTGCCGATCTTGAAGATCATTCGGGGTAGGACTACGTTTTCACTCCAGAAGGATAGTATTCATATTCAAAAAATTTGAAATGATAAAAATAATTCAAGCACTTATCAAAGAGCATAAGCGAGCCTAGTTACATATCGTAGAGGACATTAGTGGCTTTAAAATGATGGCTAATTCATCCTCCCACTCCTCTTCGTTTAGGAGCTGCGATTTTCAAAATCAAAATTTCCGTATTTTTTCCGATTTTTTCACATAAATACGTAAATTTATCCAAAAAAAGCTGTAATTAACATACGCCTTTCTTGTATAATTTGGAACCCTCATATATACCCCTTTAATTTGATATGAGGCATGTGTTCTCCCACCTCTTTTTGTGTTCGAGATGACCGGTCCGGAAGCCAGCCTGCATCCCTTTCAAAGCAAAAAACAAAAAAAAATCCCGGACCAATTGGGACATCTTGAACATCAATAAAATTTGAATTGAATTTTTAAAAGTTTTTCTCAGTTTTCTTAGAAGTTTATTTTGGGCTATTATTCACTACCTTTCTCAGTCTTAAATTTTGCTAATTCTTTTCTTTTTTGTGGACCCTCTGTGATTTTTCAGAACGAATGCAAAATTTGAATACCATGCAAAAATAAAATTTTCTTTAAACCTAAGAAAAACAGCGTTCTTTTGCAATGCTTGGCCACGAGAATGAACCCAGTGTGTTATGAGTGGGATTCGTGTTTTAATGGGAGGTGCTAGTAGAAAAATTTTTTATTGCATTTTTTGATACCTTGAGAACACTACTTTTAGGCAATCAACTTAAAATTTTCCTTATAATTCGTTTTTTTTTTAACATTTTTGTGATGTCATATTTTATGTTGTGATTTTACTCGGCCGAAGTTGATTATGCAATTGTATGTGTTTGGTATCAAAAACGGCGTACCATCCTGAGAAGCACACATACAATTGCAATTGTGGTGCACATAACATCAACTTTAATAATAAAATAAACGTTTGGGGTAGGCAGAGATGAACAGCACATATCTATAAATTTCAAATATATAAAATCGACTAAATAAGCAAAAAACCGGATAAGTGCGAGTTGAACTCGCGTGGAGAGGGTTCTGTACGACGAATATGTTATCAACCATGTTTTTTTAATGGTCAAATTTCATCTATTTTCTTGAATAACTTTAAAACTATTTATTTTAAAATTATAAAAAAAAATATTTGAGACAATATAAAAAATATATTTCATTTGATGTGTCACACGGTACAATTTGCAAAACTTTTTTTTTAATTTTTTAATTTGGCTCCCAAAAGTGACCCCCATATTCAAAATTCATTTGTTTACATTACACGTTCGTGTTTGGGGCACATAAGTCCATATGTGTACCAAATTTCAACTTAATTGGTCCAGTAGATTCGGAGAAAATTGGTTGTGACAGACAGACACACGAGTTATCCTATAAGGGTTCGTTTTTTCATTTGGACGTGCAGTGAATTTCGCCACAAAATTTAATTTAATTTAAAATGTTTATGAACACCAAGTGTTTCATTTTTATGAATAGTAAAATAAATGACATGATCATCTTCGAGATGGATTTTGAATTGGGAAGAATTTTCTTCCTCATCTAATTTGTAATAATTTTGTTTGTGAAATTATTCAATTGATAGAAAATTTATGACTACTAGTGTGTGTTTGTGCCAGACAGGTCCTTCGGTGCACTTGACCATTATCAAATTATCCTTTGTGATGGAAACACTTTTTTTCTTAAAAAGAAATTTCCTATCCATGTGAACATTTTTCAAGCCCATTTCGAAGTGAATTTCACTTCAAATTTTGATCTTATTTGAAATGTTTATGTCCAACAAGTGCTTCCAACTTGTGTTCATTTCTAAAACAATTAATACAAATTTATTTACCTGCCCACAAAGTTATTTCACTAACAGGATTTTTGCCCATTTTTGCCCATTTTTGCTCAATTTGATGCCAGAGAAACAGCGGTAACGGTAAGCAATGTAACCTGATACAAATAAACTAAACATTTGTCAGTGTCTGTTATTATCGAATAAATTTAATTTCAAAGCGATGACTACATTCGTGCCAACAGTTACTAATTGTAAGTATTTGAAAGGATGAAGTGGTCTTAAATTTTTACGCAGGAGTTATTACATATTTTTCATTGTCCAGGTTTCATTTCTTGTTATGATTTTAGAAATTATACTATAACCGCCTTCGTCATATCTTCACGAAGGAT
>QYTT01091061.1:40972-58363 GCA_006980735.1 Dasypogon diadema
CAAAATATATTAACCCCCTTTAAAATTACCACCGATTGACTACTTCTATGGCAAAAACTAACACATTGCTATTATCCTACCACATACAAAAAATTGCTTAATTTTCTCGGGGTTATGGCCTTTCCTTTAGTTATTATTTCCATGGTATTAACGAACTACCAAGGCAAGAAGACTACATACATTTTGAAATTAAGTAAGTTATGAACGAAGTGTGATATATTAACAACAAGGTTGAAGGTTAAGGTAAAAAAGCTGAGGAAGATTTTATGTTTAATATTTTCCAGTTTTCATGGCTAATATGTTAACGCTTTGTAGACGCGTGTCGGCAAATAGTCGCCAAAGCCTTTTACATTTGTGGACGCGTATCAGTATATAGCCGCCCATGCGTATCTGCCATTCTGAGCAATAAAGCACATGGTGCCATATAATATCATAAATACCTGGTGTCGTAATACAGGGGTTCTCTTCGAAAGAATCTTAATTTTGTTTCGATGTATTGTGAAAGACTTAACTGCCTCTTTTTTGCACGAGGAGCATATCGGGTGTATGTCCCATTTCTGTTGTTTTTTACGGTATTTTTTTTTTAATTATTTGTTATTGATTTCTCGTCGGTTTATTTAATATCTAAAATTTATTATTACTCAGTACGATTCAAACTGTTAAGTGGAGTGCGCGAGAACTTTACTTATTCCTTAATTGGTCGAGTCAGGAGGTGTCTTCGGTGCTCTAAGTTGGTTAGGGTTGACAGGCGAGTTCTTCAGAAAGGGCGACTTTAATACTATAAACTAGTACATGAAATACATTGGAAATTGTGAGCAGCGTAACGAGCAACGAAATTTAGAGAGCCCACGTTTTCGTAAAGTGCCTCACATTACGAATAGCCAACCGAGCAGCGAAAAATTTGGCTCTATTTCTAAATTGGCTGCTAGCTGCTAGAGCCGCTCGGATAGGGATAACGTAAAAAATTTAGCCAACTTTGGGATTATTGTTTTGACAGTTACAAAGGATTTGTGTTGTTTGTTTAAAAAAAAAAAGACTGAGAAATGGAAGAAAAGTTAGTTCATATATGTGACAACCTTGGCTGCCGCAACTTTTAATGTGTTCCATCGAGCATCGTTTCCATTTGGCTGCTCGTTTCGCTGCTCATTTCACTGCTCCCAAATTCCTTTTTCAAAACGGTTGTATATAATTTTTTTTATTAATTTCGTTGTTATACTGCCAAAAAATGTTTTGGAAGTGAATGAAAACCTATCTACAAGGTACACATTATACGTAAAATCAATAAGCATTTAATTACGTCAATTGCCAGTAGAAATATATTTAAAAAAATTTTGCATGCAATATAAATTACTAAAATCGTTCAAAAAACACTTTAACTCAGCAAAATCGAAATTTTTTCTCACTGGCTAATGAGTTTGCCTTACCTGGAAAATGTCAAATAAATTTTTGAGTATGTAAAGGATAGATATATAAAACAATACGTCTATCTATTTTTTCACCTTATGTTTAATTGACGTTTTTTTTAGTTAAGTAGCATTTTTTGAGTTTGACAGATAGAGAGAGAGCACGGTTTACAGACTACAAGGTTAGCCAGGTTTGTAATTTGAATCGTCATTTTGTGACGTCACTCTGGATATTTTGTTCTCACAGCTTTCCCATAGTGGCAATTTTGTAACGAGTGATGTAAATCTAATGTAAAATAAACGCGGATTCTATTGTATTAAAAATTACACAAAAAATTCATTAAAAATCACGTCTCTTTTGCTCGCTTCCAATTGGAATGCTACCAAAACAATGTATCCAGAGTGACGTCATGCATGTCAAATTGCAAGCCTGGCTAACCTTGTAGTCTGTAAACCGTGGAGAGAGGGGGTTATATTTTGAAGCACTTTTGGTATCAATATCTAGTATGCGTTTGTTTGGAAACGCTCCCTATATTTATATTTTAATGTCTGTGCTAAAAAATAAATGAATGTTCAGTGTGTAGAAAAAAATTTGATATAAAATTTGTTTCGTTATGAGAATCAAATAAGTTTAAATTAACAGAAATTATTCCGGTAATACTTGTTTGAAATGAGTTTTTTAGATGCGTAAAATCTACTTATTTTTTTATAAACTTTGTAATACAAATTTCATAGGCATTGAAGTTTTATGCGCATATGTCCCAACTTTTGTGAAAACCATAGAAATAAGTACTATGGAACTGCCGTAAAATTGGCACATGTGAAGCACTAGTTTTACACAAAGAAATTTTTCCACTACAAACGCAAATGGTCAGTTTAGTATTAGAAATAAGCAAATGGGGGCAAGGAGTAGAAACATTTTTCAATTCAAAAACCTTAAAACCATGTTTAGCCATTTTGGCGAATCTGAAAAATTATATTCTACTTTATTTGTGAACTTTCACAACATGTAATTGGGAATTTTTTAACATTGAAAATTTTCTGTCAACCCCCAATAGTTTCCTCGAAAATAACTACTGAACTGGATATGACGTACCATATCTGATTCCTAACCTAAAACTGACACATATTTGAATAATTTAGGTATGTATAGTGATTCACTTGACATTTGTAAGGGTACCAATTTTCGCGACCTTTTCTCTTCAGAAATTCTTCACTTCTACGTATTCATCTACACATTTATGCTTGCTCCTTAGTTCTTGTTCTGATGCCTGAGCATTTTTTGGGTAGTTGCATAACCATACACTACTTTAAAATTGACCGCGAAAATTTTGTCTGAGTTCTACTCCATGCCTACATGCTCGAAGATTGTGATAAGTGTTCGACTAAGTAGATATTCGGACCTGGACCTCAAACTCACTTTACGAACATTATTCCAATGCACCCTTACACATAGTGAAGCAAGGAGTTTTCATTTCAAAGCCTCTAATTTTCCTTTGCATATTGACGAAATGACTATTATTAAGCATTTTATAATTACAGTATTGTTTTGGAAATTTTTATATTTCATCCCATTTGTTTTATGTACTGGAGGATGAGTTAAGGTTCGACTGTAGTCGTAATATTCCAATGACATAGTGATTTGTATGTTTCCACAAAGTGTTTACAGTGTTACATAAATTAAAAATAAACACACACACGCGCACACACGCATGCAAACCGTGGCATTAAAATAAAATTTTTTGATATTAATATTGATAAAATAAAATAGAACAACCTTTAAGGTTAAATTATTCATGTAAAAATTTTCAGGCCCAAAAAAAATATATAACTAGTTTGTTGATGTTGGAAATTATCATTCCCAAGAAAAGGAAGAAATTTTGCGCCTGAATTAAGTTAATGTAGCTCTATGCTTTCTCTCTCAGAAAGATAAGAAACACTAAATTATATTTAGGAAAAATTATGAGAAATAATAAAAATGGAGGTGAATTGATGATCGGCAACAATCGGTAGTAAAATTTATTTTATTTTAAAAATTGTCTCTTAGCGATATTAAATCAGGACTGATAAAATTTGTGCGATTGTTGTCTTTGCCTTTTCTTATCGCAACATAACATTCTGCTGTAAATAATTATATATATATATACATAATTTTTTTTTGTTTTAACTTCTAAAGATATTTTATATTTTACGGAAAATCTATTTACTTACTCTTTGTTATGTTAAAATTATAATTTTTGTAGAAATTATATTGAGTTAATCTGCTTTTTCTCGAAGCAGACGGCAAAAGTATATTGAATGAATAAAATAATATTACTGCAAGAATTTATTTGATTTTGCTTGAATTGATAATTTTTTTTTAATTTGTAGACGTTAAAGCCCCTAATTTTTTTCTTTTGACGATTAATATTCTTTTAGCAGTTGTTTATTTTGTTAATTAGCCCATTATTCCTCTAACACTTGGGCCTAAATTTATATTCTTCCCTAATTTTACAAATTGTGAACTAAAGCGCTTTGTTAGATATAATTTCGAGAAGCAATAAAGCAAATCGTTCTTATTAAAACCAGAGCAGAGCAGTTCATTTTAGGCGCGCTCTTAAAATCAAATCGGGATAGAATAGGAAGAGCAGGTAGGCGGTAGTTCATTAAATATGCTTCAGAACTTTAATCGCGAAATTATTATTGTGATTATTTAACTTGTTTTAAAGGCAGCGTCGACTCTATAGCCATCAAATTTGGGGCAAATTAAAAACATTGTAGTGAGTAAAGTAAATTTTTGTCATAAATACAAATTATACCACAGTTTGTTACTGTTTTGGTGATGTCTCTCTACACTTTTGGTTGTTATAGCATTAAAATTACAGCAGAAAAAAAAACATTTTCATCGGGGACCTTAAATCTTCACTGTTTTCATGATGGACGTAGTTTACAGGGAACCGATCCATCTGCAATAACCAACAAAAACATTTTCTATTACTTATATGTACCTCTATGACGTGAACCCTTCCGACTGTTTTAATTTTTCGATTGACATATTTAAAAAAGGCTCTTCTAAACTCATAAACTTGCTACTAAAAAAAATTTTAATACTTACTTTAATACTACTGCTCAGAAGATACGAGTAAACTAAAGTTTTTAAGAAATCGTGTGCCAGTGCAGACATATTTTCTAATAAGAACTTCTGTGGTTTACTCTCTAACTTGTAAATAAAATTGAAGTTTTAAATTGGTTCCGTCCGTAACACTTGTTAAGTATTTTTATTGAAATGGGATGGACGAAAAGTAAAAAAAGATAACGAAAGGTGTTGTAAATATAGAGAAAAACTTCAGCAAGTTAAGGAAAAGGAAAGAAAAAAGCATTTTTATGAAAGGATGAAGAATAAAAAAAATTACACAAGAAACAAAGGCAGAAAGTCAGAAAAAGTAATTAAACTCTTAGTTAGTGGGCGAAAAAAAGGCAGGAATGTTATAGTGAAAGGAACAGAGAAATCTAGAAAAGGGAGTTTTTTTCGGCAGTGAAAATGTTGAGGGAGCCTTACTGAGTTGCCCTAACAGAAGGTAAATTGTTGCCGGAAAACTTGTGAATAAAAAACTAAATGAGGAACTTTGTAATAAGAGGATTTGTATACATCCTCAGGATATTCAGAAAAAACAGAAAATTTGGTGAGAGGTGAATATTAGCCGACCAACACTATGTAGGAAAGATGTTAAATATGCAAAGAATCATAGAGGATTGAAAGAGCTTCTTGCGAAAAGGTGTTTTATTATTACAATGAAGCGTATTCCTTATTTAAAGAAGAAAATGAAACTGAACTAACAAAGTTTTATGTTTTAGGACAGCAACTTGTATCGCCGTCATCCAAAATACTACACAATTTTTGCGTTTGTAAATATTATGCAAATTTCAATTTTCTTTTAGACGGTGTCCAATAAATTTGAATCCAAAAACTAAATGAAAAATAGTAAAATTAAGTGAATATATTTTTTTGAAATGTTTATTGGAAATTGATATCACGTAGGTATTAAATACTTATAGCAATTAAATTTTCAGAACACCAAATCTGAACGCAGCTGTCGAATGTGTTCCATCCTGTTGGAATCAGGAAGCCGTTCGGTACTACAACTGATTCGAGGATTTCCTTTTTGTAATATTTGGCATTGATTTTAACCCCTTTTTCAATAAACACAAGGGGAAGTTTGCCTCGTTTGCAGAATCCCTCCCAAATTATGACTGAGGATATATTTTGATATCTGGGAACGTATTGATCATTTTCTAGTATATCATCCATTCTTACTGCCCATACTAGATCATTTTGTGGGCTTGTGTGGCTACTCCAAAATAAAGAAATAAAAGCCCGCCGTACATTTGCACTTTTTCAAATTTCGGGAAATATCACAACATTTTGTTCCTTTAACGAATTTGTTCACGATAAGTGCCCGTAATGCTTCCATCGCTTTTTACTCTTTAACTTAAATTGATAAAGGTATGATTTTCTAACACAAGCTGGGTAAACATAGCGGTACCTAATTGTGAAAAAAAATTTACTAGGAAATGAATTTGTTGTAAAATTTCCATGAGAAGAAACTTTTGTATTCGAATTTATTGGATACCGTGTAAATGTTGCCTTTAAAATTACGCCAAAGTTTTCTAAAACTGGAATAAAATTTCTACGTCTGGTGGGAGAATTACATGCAAAATGTGTGTGAAAAGTACGAGAATCACATTTTTCTGGTTTTATTCCATTGTTTTTTTTATATATCAATATGGATGTGAACTGAAAAGAAATAGAAATTAGATGCGATTTTTTATTCTGTTTTATGTTAAGGAAATTTACTCCAGGGCAAAAAAAGGAAAGCATTGCAAAAGATAAAATAATTATTCTAGGAGCAATAATAACCTTCACAGAAAAGGAGCCGTAGACGGCGTGGGAAGAGGAACATTTGGATGGATGTCGAAGCGCAAAAATCGGTAAACACGAGCAGAATTTTTTCATGTGCTCTAGATCAAATGTTATCTACATTCCAAAATCTGAAATACAAACGTACACAGCAAACCTTATCAGGTGATGAGAAAGCCGTAAAGTCATTCCAGGAATTCAAGAATCGCATTATTTTCAGACAACATCAAAGTTATTTAGATTAAATATTGTAGAACTACAAATACCACTTATTTCATGTTTTTCCCCTAATTTATTTTTTATGATTTGTTAATGAAATATAGTTATTTTACAAAGTTCTTTTCCAAAGCATCCTTTTTCTCGAAGCAACTTACGGCATTTTTAAGGCCTCTGTATCTTGGTTGTGGGTACAAGTAGAAGTCTGAAATTTTATTTACCAAGAGTACTTACTGAACCTACCTCTACCCCCAAATTACAAGTTTGTATCTAATATTTTATTACGAAATATCTCAAGTCAAAATTACCTTATTTTGTCACTGACACGCTCACCGATCGTAAAAATTCGAAGGTACTTCTGGGCGGACCTACGAACTTGAAATTTTGCATGCAGTTAGTGTTAAGTGTACATTGCAAGAGAAAACTATGAACAGCTAGCTAGCTATAACAAGCTAGCGAGTCTGCCGCTGCACCTTGCCTCATACGTTTCGACCGAAATTACCTAAGCGCGTGAGCTTTCAATATGAAGTTATATTGCTATTTTGGAAACAATTCGACTTGTTTACGTTTACGGTTGATATGGAACCAATTTGACTTCTTTACGGTTGATATCTTAGTTGTCTAGAGGTTATGTTCATCGCGAACAGTTTCCGATATGTATAGCCTATGTTATTACCATACACAAAAGTCAGGGGCTAAGTTTAAACAGTGCACTGATGGACATCGATTCTTCAGTGTTCACATGCGGTCAAGCGTACGTGGCACTCTCGAGAGTGACAATCTCTGCGCGGATTACATCTAATTAATGTCGATTTCGATAGTATCAAAACTCAGGAGTCCGCAATAGATGAATATAATCGACTTAGAAGCACTTACCGTCCAAGCTTTTCAAATATTCTTACATCAAAGCCTCTGAGAAAAACCAAAAGAGATAGGGAGTGGGCTTTAAGAAAATCCTCTGCCTCTGAGAAAAACCAAAAGAGATAGGGAGTGGGCTTTAAGAAAATTCGTAGCTGACATGCAAAAAATATTACCCGAGAAGGAAAAAAGGAGGATTACCTACAAAAAGAAATGAGATCCCATCAAAAACAAAAAAAGGTACAAAAATGTTGGCAGGTAACTAATTGGGGTTAGGAAACAATTTATGACAAGGTTGTTGAATAGGTGCTTCCATGCTAACTAAAATGAAGAGGTGCTTCCATACTAAATAAAATAATCGACTTGGCTTTACATGAGATCTCACAACTTTTTACGGTGGAAGGATTGCGTTGCAGGACTTGACATTTTTGTATATTTTATGTTTTTTATGGGTTTCATATTTCAAATGTAGAACAGAATTTTGAAAAGATTTTTGTTCTTTCTGTTAGCAAAAAATTTTGCTAATAATGTCACACGAATCTTTACTTGAATGAAGTTCTAATTGACTTTGTCTACTACCATCAGGGTGGGGTGCTTATAGACCCTCTAGTCATACATTACTTCAAGCCTGACAATTTGTACTGAAATTCCTTTAACTTAAAAGTCCCACTCTATTGCACTAACTTCCATTTTTTATCCACCCGTAATGCTTTGATAATATTAGTACATTTTACTTGTTACTTACATTGAATTTCTTTTTTTTCTAATTTGTGCAAAAGTCCTGTCCGTTCGCATGGAATGACGCATGAGCGGATTAGATAAATATCTAATAGATGTATATAGGCCTTTCCAAAGTTCCCTGAGAGATTGAAAAAGTCCATTTACATAAAACTTTTACAACTTCAATCAATAACCTGCAGGAATTACCAAACGAAAGTATTAAACCTTGCTTTGCATTCACTCTTATCATATAATCTGACGAAACCAAAACCTTCGAAACTACAAGCCATGAACTGACCTTGAGCACTAACATATGAACTGTTTTTTATGAACGCTTCAAGATAGCAGTACATGGGCTGACGAAGTATATAAGCCCAATTTCGCCTATCTTAAAGCGTTCATAAAAAAGGGGTCAATGTTCTCGCTCTTCTTCTTGTGCATGGCTTGTAGTTTCGAAGGTTTTGACGAAACAGAAACTAATTTCCAGTTGCTTTACAACCACAAATGACAGAGTTTCGAAATTCTTTCCGTTCCGACGGACACGATAATAAGGCAAATATTTTCTCTTGCTTAAAATTAGAAACAGAAATTTTTTAATACCTTAAAACTTTTATAGGGGACTTTTGGACCAGCTTTTATATGAAAATTTATATAGAGAAAGCGATGGGCATTAGTTGGCGGAAATTCTAATAACAACAGGTATTTCAATTTAATATTTTTATATGTTTTGATGATCTATCAGTACATGTCCGTTAACTACTGCATTTACGCTATTCATGGTAAAGTGTGCAAAGTAAAAATAGTGGGGCCTATTGTGATTGTGGATTTTCGACTGTCGATTAAAATTGACTTGTCAGTAAAACCTGAATTTAAATAAATTTACTAAACAGTCCAATTCAATCGACAGTCAACAGTAACAATGAACAACAACAATGGGTTTATAAAGTTTCCGTGGACTGTTTGTTAGCATTTAAATTTTCCCGTATTCCTTTGAAGAGTTGAAGTTTCCTGATTTCTATTTTTGTTTCTATTCTTTTTCATTCCCCTAATGCTGAAATCCTTGTAAAGTGCATTTAAATTTTCCCGTATTCCTTTGAAGAGTTGAAGTTTCCTGATTTCTATTTTTGTTTCTATTCTTTTTCATTCCCCTAATGCTGAAATCCTTGTAAAGTGCATAAATTTGTATTTTAATGCTGTTTTTAAGGTGTTCAAGTACAAATTCTTTTTATTTGTAATACACAGGGTGTTTCGGAAGAAAATAAAAATATTTGGAAATAGGCATCAGATCTAAATCCCCTTGATTATTATTTTTGTGGGTGTAGATGAAATCATTGGTTGATGTAGCAGGAGTAAAAGCACTCGATAGAATTACATATAAATACTGTAGCTATTAAAAAAAATAATCTCCGTCCAATTCAGTCTGCTACCCGAGTATTCAACAATGGAGTCAATAGAGGCATCGAAAATGACGGTGATATTGTAGAAAATATCCTTTATTTCAATGTTTTTTTTTCGCTGTTTGTAATACCTACATTTTGTAGAAGAGTCAGCAGCGAAATTATCTTAGAAAATTTTAGAAATAATTATTGCCGTAATAATAGAGAATAGGACCTAAACGTATTTTCTTTATTTCGATCTGCTGAATACATGCTCAAAATATTTTATTTTGCTTCTGAAACACCTTGTCACTCGTTTAAGTACTCCCTTGTAACTTATATATTTTATTCAGCACTATATTAGCTTAAAAATTTCATGAGAACGGCGTTAGTTACCACAGTAATTAATTTTAGTTAAAAAAATGTTTGTAAGGAGATAGTTGTGGGCTGCACTTGATGTCGTCTTGTGTTTTCTAATTAATTTCACCCAGGACGATAAACGGATCTGAATACCATGACTTTTTTTTTGAATAATAGACAAGCTTCATTTTTATTTTCAGTTGCTTACTGTAATATACCACATTCACGGTTTGTCGATCGTGCAAAAAAACATAAAACAAAATGCCCTATAGTCCACGATTTTGTCAGCCGACAGCCTTGCTTTCACTTCTATCGGTCCTGTAGAGAAGTGTGTCCTAGGCGCGGTTTACTATCCACTATGAGTTTTTAATTTCGAAATGACCAGAAAGTTTGAGAAGGCTATCTCCCGTTGCACTTAAAGGTATGAAAATGTTATTATTATTATAGAAGGAGACTCAACGTCAATGTCTTTTGCAGTGTCTCTGTGGACTTTGAAGTGGAAATCCTAAATTTCCACATTAACTACTTCCATGATTAGTACGTTCTCCTGGTCAGGGGAAATGTTTGATCTAATAATAGTCTCTGCTGAAATACCGGCTCTTATTGTGGAAAACGAGTTCAACATTCTACCACCCTATAAACCGGAGAGCTAAAAGTGAGGGTACCAGGATCTTGTAAATATCGGCTCGTAATCGGGCAACTATAACAATTGGGAAAGCTGTGCCTTCCAAACAGTTTTGGAAAAACTTCAGGAGATATTGGGATTGCGACGAGGCAAGTAGTGATCCCCAGTGCCCTTTTCACATCGCGGGTGTGAAATGTATATTGGCGCCTTTAGACAGTCTGCTTTGGTGTCCGACTTTAGCTTTTCATTTCGTTAAAACATCTATTTTTTCCCTAACTTAGCTATACCCATGAACTCGTTGCCTAAAGATGGAAATAATTTTCGCCGTATTGGTCTTTTGACTTTCCTTTCCAAAGCCTTGAAAAAATTGATAAAACTCTTCGTTTTACTCTCAATACAGGTATGAAATTAAGGACTGTGCCAGAAAGTAATGGACCATTTTCTAGGTACATTGTTTCCTTACCAGCTAGTAAGTCTTCCTGGTATTTGTTTCAATAGAAAAATATAGCTGTACTGTTTTTGGGAAAAATTGTTTTTTTCAGGTTAAAATTCAGAGAAAAATCCTTTTTATCACAAAATTTTTTCATTTAATACGAAAGAATAATTAGTCCCCTTTACAATAAACAAAACCTCTTCAAGCTACCCCTATCCCCTTTCAGGTAGTGCCTTAATCCACATTACAACTCAAAATTAATAAAAATAGGTTATGAGTCATACCTGGCAATAAGAGTCTGCTAAACACAAAAGAAGGCTATAAAATTAATTTATTTAGCAGACTTAAAAGATAATTTTTAATTGCTTTTATTTATATTATATTATAGTAGATGTTGAAAGTGATTACCATTTTCGTCAATACAATAATTTAACTTACGAACAAAGTTCTGTCTAATTCTAGTAAATAGATCATTATTTTTTCTTAATTCTCTACATGCACTTACTATCCCATTCCGCAAATCTTCTCTTAAATTTATTTCTACACTATAAAATTTATTTTTTAAATGACCCCATAGAAAAAAATCCAATGGGGTTAAATCACCAGACCGTGTTGGGCAAGCAACAGGTCCTCCACGTCCAATCCATCTTTCAGGGTAAGTATTAATTAAAAATTGCATAACTTACACAGAAAAGTGTGCAGAAGCACCATCGTGCATAAACCACGTCGTTCTTCTCGTATTTAATGGTATAATTTCATCTAAGGCATCTTCGACTTCATTTAAATCCTCGTTGATGCCTTATTTGCAGGATTTCATGAGGATTTTCTTGGGACTATACATGACGATTATGGAAATGTTGAAAATAAAAAGGATAGGTATTGATGGTGTTCGTGCAGAATTCGCCAGATGGTTTGTCGACAACTCCTGTAGTCTTGCTGCAATTCTTCTGAAGTTGATGGTAGAATACCGTCTAATAAGATCCATTACTCTCTCGTGTAAATGATGTCGTTGTTGTGAACGCCTTCCATGGTTAATCCTTCGCGCACTGAAAGTTTCATACTCTCTACGTCTTCTGTCCGTATTCACAAATGTGTCCAAACTAGGAAGTCGCCAATATCTGAATTTGAAAAAGACATACCTACTAAAAATTATCTAATTTAAAGGTCAAATTTTATTTCACAATTCACAAAGCAAATTAAGGAAATAACTTTACTCACAGAACACTTCGAAATTTTACTTCTTCACTTAAGATACTTCTTCAATACCAGTTCGAAATTTTTAACTCCTTTCACTGCTAGAGTTCGTCCGGAATGTATTTTTAAATTAAATCCGCACGCATCAGCATTATAAATAATTTCTGCTTCACAATTTGTTATGTGAAGACGAACTTGACTCACAAAAGATTTAACAATCTTCACGAAAATCTCCACGAAAAGATTGGGTAATGAACTTTTTCTTAAGTAGTACTAGGACATCTTCTGGGCTTTGTCTTCACCGTAAAAAATTCCTCCCACTAGGCATAAAAAAGTGAATCTTTAAATATCTGTAAAGATCCATCTTTAATGCAATTATGAAACAGAAGGCTCTATTATGATTGTCTATTGTAGACTTATTGCGAAGAATTGCAAAAAAAAAAAATCGGGTAAATCAAATCCTTTTATATCTATATATTAATTATACAAAGAAAGCTCCCGGTTCAGTATTTCAGCCACTTTTTTTATATGGAGTTTCATCGAGCTTTTCTTGAAATTTTATAATGGCAACACTGATCCGCATCAGTTCGGGGTTGTGTTCATTACTTTGGGGTTGCGTTCCTGGCTAACTTTGGTGTTAAGTGCGGTGTTTGCCACCGATAAGTATGCAATACATGGATTTATTGGAACTTTTTTCATTTCATTATTCTGCGTGGTAAAATATTTTGCAAGTGTCTTTTTATTGCTTCCTTGCATGGGAGGATTAGGCCTACAGAGGACACCTCTGAAAAAAACGCGCTTTGAAATTTAAGGTGCAAATTGAGGGTACATTTAAAAACGTTATGTCACTCATATACCTTCAATTTTTGCAATTGCACAGCGGTCTCCTAGTGATTATTAATTGGAATTAATAATAAAAGGCTTTTCACATTTTTTAATTTAAACTTTATTGGCGAGTCAATTTCAATGGAGAGTCGATAATCGACCTCCGC
Organism: Dasypogon diadema; assembly: GCA_006980735.1. NCBI lineage: Eukaryota > Metazoa > Arthropoda > Insecta > Diptera > Asilidae > Dasypogon > Dasypogon diadema. Next base: position 54,047 of record QYTT01091061.1, read on the forward strand.
AATATCATAATAGGGCGGAGAGTGGTATTTTTTTCAAATTAATAGTAGTTATTTGTGTAGTGATGTGTACATTTGTAACAACTTACGAATATATTTTAATTTTGTATACTTTGGGGCCTTAATTTTCCTTATTTTTTCTAAACTATTGCTCAGAATGAATCCTGTGTAAAGACATTATGAAAAGTTTGACCTCTTGTTTTGTTTTTAGAAATATCTAATTTGATAAAGTATGTAATGACATAAATATTCTTATGAAAAGCGAAATATCAAAATTATGAAATTTTGTGATTAGTTTAATAAGAATTTGCGCTTAACTACATATGAATTACTCTTTTTCTTTAAATTTGTATGTGTATATTAACAGGAGTTTGAATTGTTTTTAAAATACGATCGCTGATACAGACATTAGTATTTGTACCATATAACTGTAATATAGGGAAAAGATCAATAAAAGAGAAAATATTTTATGCGAGATTAGGAAATTTATTCTAAAAAAGGTGATTAAACTGTAAACGAGCTCCTATAGGAGTAAGAGAGAGAGATGTTAGTTAAATGAAATTATAATGTTTGGGGATTCCCCGATAAACACTGTTATAAAAAAAATAATAATAATAAAAAAACGAAAAATCTATATAAAAAATAAGTGAAGAAATAAATCATCAGCGACAATATGAGATTTATCTTGGTATATAACAAACAATAATCATGAAAAACGCATTTAAAAGGCCAAAGGTATAGATAAAAATTTATCCGATTTCTTATTCACACACTCATTTAGTGCAATTTTGATTGAAATCGTAAAAAACACTTGAACGAATCAACGATTGTAATTTTTATGACAACCGATTGCATGGATGTTTGTTAAGATTTTTGCGAAACTGACCATTTACTGAGAGTTGTAGGACGTTGTGTTTTACAGGCATCTAAAATATCATATATAGGTTTCTCGATATGCTTTTGTGTTTTCACTAAAAAAACACTACAGTGAAAAATAAATGTGTAGAAAACAACACAAGTCTTTCATTGTTTGACACACTCCTGTGATATCATTTTTGTTTTTTTATTTTTTTGGATCACGGAAGAGATATGTATCTTTGGCACCTCACTGAGAAAATAACATAAAATCGGAGTGCTGTGTTTGATTAGTAAAAAAAAACAAATCGCCCTAACCACATAATACGTTCAGATGAAAAAAATCAAAAAATCATTAAAGGCGGTTGCCCCAAATATTTTGTTCCATAATATTATTGCACAGAGAGAAGAGCACTTGCTTCCCAAAAAATCTACCTTAGAAATGTTGGCTACGGAGTCGTTGATTGACCAACCGTTTTTTGTCTCCACAATCGAGATCTTACCCACAGCCAGTGTGATTCTCTTCACGTAATCTTCTTAATTGACTTGGACTTTTTGTCTTCCTTTTTTTTTGTGATTAAGAATTGGGTAACATCTCCACTTGAGTATATTTTGCAACGGAAGTAAATGAAAATGTCGAGTCGAGGTAAGTTGTCAGCGGTGTGGCATCGCCATCAATCCATTCAATCCCCAACCACGTGGTGGTGGTATGTATTGTTTTATAAATGATAGCAACAGTAGCAGGCAACAGATGTGCCAAAGACTACCAGATAGTAGCCGTTTTGGGATGGTATACAGTCGAAAATTCTCAAGCATAATGCTATCGTCAATAAAACAGCGGGGTTGAAAGGTTAACCTTCCGAAGGTGTGACGAAGTCTGTGCCAATTTCTAAATTATCCAAATGCCTGCTGGGCTAGGCCAATTCAGTCACACACTGAGCAACTACCTTTTCAGAGATAATTGGATATCTACACTTTTTCTGTGCGATTCCAGGTGCAATGAAGATAGCAGCGAAACTCTTCTGGTATCTGATGTTGCCTTGGCTCATTTGAATATTTTATTAGAGAAGCTTAAACTTTTTTTTTCGAAGATTTATTAAGTAGCAAATGATAAAATATGAAGGTGATGAAGCTGTTGGCAGATAATTATTGAAATGTCTTCATTTTCACCACATATAGTCTACTTTTCGTGCTTTAATCCAGGAATAAAAGAGATGTGAAAGAATTTGAGGACAATTTCTGAATAATTAAAAAAAATGTAAGTGTTGATTCGAAATTTGGAGTATTTTCAATTTCTCATTCATTACCGTCAAAAAGAGGTGGGTCTGACACATTTATGAGATGATTGTCATTGATGAGAGCTGCATTTTGATTATAATTTCATTTTAATATTTATTGTGGCAACAGTGCCGATAGCTCAGTGATTCCATTCGCATGAAGTCCCGGATTTGAATTTCACCGATTTGAACCAGTCTTCAAAACGTTGATCAGTAAATCCAGATACAACATTTTTGATATGTGGCTATGATCCTTAATGCGTCGACTTGGCGCAGCATCTGAGTTCCATTCCAGTCTGGAATATAGTGGGTAGGGAATACAAGGCTTTTGAAGTGTACATCTGGGGTCATATATATATTATGCCAAGCCCGACTTTCTTTTCGATTTTAGACGCATCCATATAATATACCATCGAATATTGTGGGAAAGATGGTTCGCTGGAATGCCATTATTGGCGATCTGCAAGTACCACATCGAAAGACCGTTCGCGATTGCGATCACTGGACCTAAATTTATCATATTCAGGATTCTAATGTGGCCAACCAAGTCTCCTACTTTAATTGATCTTTTTTTCAAACTGAATGCGCTTGCCAGAACTTCTCTTTCACTTGCAGTTGAAGTGGCAAGAGTTCCAGAAGTGCCATGATGCCATAGCTGCATATGTAACCATGGGTCTCATTACTGTGATGTGACAATACATCATCTATGGTTTCAGTTTTCAAATACTGCCTCTGAAGCAATGATCCATATGTGAAGAAATTAAATTGAATTAAAGAGCTGAAAACTTTTTGACAGATATGCGTTTCAGGTGAGTTTTTTGTCCAGGGTTATTTCCACGCACTTGGCTGTATCTGAAAAATTTGTTGCAGTGTTCTCGAATGGTAGCGCCATCAATGATAGCCTCCTTCTTCTCGTAAACAGTACGATGAACGCCTTGCCTAGATTAATACTCAGTCCCTTTTGTAGGTACCAACTGCGGATTGTAGAGAGGGCATTTTTCATAAGGTTGGAGATAACTTGATCATGTTTGCCCCATATGGTGACCACAAGGTGGTCCGCGTAGCCTAGAACATTGAATTCTGAATCAGGGAGTTTCACAAGCAGTTCATTTACGTGGGATTTTGATGAAGAATTCAAGGGTTTAAAAGCACAACACTAAACTGGGTAGAATTCATTATTATCATTTATTAACTTTCCTTTAAACTAGGTCTCTATCTTATTTAACAAACTGTTCAGTCCGCTACATTATAACTGCTCCTATTTCTAGGTTCACAAGAGTCCAAGTCCAAAATTCAGGTGAGTACAGTAAAGTTAATGCTCTTTGAAAGTTATAATTGCTTTCCATTACTAGGATAGGATTAATCACAGTCCACAGGTAAGTATACACTTCTTTTTCTCGTTTTGGAAATTAGATCCTACATCTATTATGTTCGGCCATAGTAGTGGATATAAAACTCCTCCCTGTGGGCAACCTTTGATATCTTACTCTAGTAACAGATCAATTGCCTAGAGAGGCAGTGATGTTCCTGATTTTAAGCATGAAGTCAATCCGTTTAACCGTGTCGCGGGTTCAAATCCCCTTTAAACCGTTTCCTTTTTAATTTCATGAAAAATTGTATTGTAAAAGGTTCTCTCTATATCTGCAAATGCACACATGGTGATCTCTTTAGCTTTGAGCATCTTTTGTAGCTCCCACACCAGAGCATGAATTACTGTTTCTGTTAAATTTTCCGTCTGGTAAGCAAACTGCTTTGCATGCAAAGGAGACCTTGAAAGTATTTCTTTACGCAGATGCAAGTTTACATACTTTTACCATCTCCCCCAACAAATTTGTATAGTTCGAAGGTGCCAATGTCCAATCTGATCTTACTGAAGGTACAAATGTGTTTTTCTTTTGCACAGATCTCAAGATCCGGATCTCATTTAGACACGTAATTGCAACAACAACACAAGATCCCGATCTTTATACAGATCTTAGATCGGGAACTTTAAAGATCTAAAAATTAGTACTTACGATTACGACGATATTCGCCAAGCAATGACCTGTGATAATCTTACATTGCTCACCCCCTTTTTGACTTTTCCAAGGCTTTTGATAAGGTTTATCATTCCGTTCTAATCAATAAGCTTTCCTCACAGTTTATAATTTCACCTTGTTACGTTCTCAAAAGCAAAAGGAGATAATAG
>QYTT01091061.1:67345-82573 GCA_006980735.1 Dasypogon diadema
GGATTTGAACCCATGCCAACAGAGGAAAAAATCTACAGACGTGCCTCTCAGCCGGCTCGATCACCGGTGTGGGTGTCGAACTTTTTACGAAAAAATATTAAAACTGATTTCTATCTTTTGTATTCCAGTGTTGTAATTCATACATTTTACGTTATAATGTACATGGGATTCATTTCCCGTCACCTTTTTACACTGAGACTAAATTTTAGAGTTTTTTAAAATCAGGGAGGGGGAAACCATTTTTTATTATGGGTAGAGATTAGTCAACACGGATCAAGAAGGTTATATTGCTTCCACCTAAAGGCCTTAAGCCTTTTTAAATTAATTATTAATTTTAATTGTGATGTAGCTTTCACTTCGACGTCAATCTGGGCAAAAACTTTGTCCAATGTTGCTCCGGATAAACTCAATGAAGTTAGGGCTAGTCATAAGAGGGGTTTTTGCTTTTTACTTTATTTAAATTCAATAAAAAGTGACGTTCCATTATCCACGTACTACAGTAAGCAGAGAAGTAAATGACGTTTCGTTATCCACATACTACCGTATCAGTCTGGATCTGATCCTTATAGATGAGAGCTGGATCAAATGGGTTAAAGTATTTCTTGTATCGCTGCAGGAAGCCCAAGCACTTCAGAGCATTCTTTGCAATAGCAAAGACGTGATCTACATCGAAAGAGAGTGGAAGAGGGGGTTAGGGGTTCTTTTAAGCGACTCCAAAGTAAAACGGATGGAGTGGTCAGAAAATCGACCAAATGCTGGCAATTAAGGAGGGCGATACGTCCACTATGGATACATAGTGAGCTTGTCACCTTTTGTTCTTTACCTCCTCAGTTAGTCTACGAGATATCTAACGCAACCACGTCTGACCCGCCGAAAATGAAGACATTTATGCCAATACTCGATAAGAGATGTCATCAAATTGCTGGTTGAACGATTAGGACTGGAAGCCATATTGCCGATCGTGAACTGCGTAGAATCCCCCGAGGTATTTCATCAATATAACAGCCTGAGAAACCCTTGAGAGAATCGAAGTGATTGCTATTGGTCTGAAGTTACATGCCCCTCACATTTTAGGAATTGACTCTGAACATGAGAGAGTCTCCATAAAAATACCTTTAGAATATGATAAATGAAATATTTTACAACTAGCTGGTATTATTAGGGGTACTTTCATCCCCTTCAATTAATTTCACTTAATACTTTTAATATGTTAAATTTCTAACCGTGAGCAGAAAGTCACATGTACAAACTTGGCACAACAAAATTCCTTTATTTAGTTTCATGAACAAGTTCAAAAATCCTACTATCCAATTTATAATTTTAAGTTCTATATTATAAAATTTAGTTTCTATCTACTTCTACGTACTTAGCTTTAATCCCTTGGCATGGGTTTTGGAAACCCTCGGAAAGATTCCTTAATAAGCTGCATATCCTCCAGTCTTCGAACTTCTTCAACCTTTTGATTTTTGTTATTTATTTTTTTAGCTGTTATTTATTTATTTTTTATCTTTAATATTTATAGGAATAGAGTTAAAAGCCCCATCTTCTTTTAGCTTTATTGACTTTTCTTGTTTTTGGTTAATAACTCCGACTTCCACAAGTGGCGTGGCACCTCCGATCAAAAAAGAACCACCGGAAAAAAGCCTCTCGTTTATTATTTTTTTTTTTATAATTAGCACGCATAACTTTGAGGGAATATTGAAAATTACACTACCTAAACTCCATTTCAAATTTACAAAATTCTGACCCTCTTCATCATTAGATTACTCACTTATCTACTCATTAAATATTTGGATTATATTTGTTTATACACACACTTTTTGTACTTCTCAATATCATATCATGCTTAAGTAAGTTATGGTTTTGGCATCAAATAAACAGGTAGCGATAGCCAATCTTATACAGAAGAAAGCTTATAATGTCTTTATTAAATTATTTATTTGAATTTCTCATTTTATTTTTAAAGACTTCAATCTGTTTGATCCTGGAAGGCCCACGTTACAATTTTCTTCAGAGGTTTGGCCAAGGAAGAGGTGCAGCACTTTAGAAACATGTATTATCAGTGGTTTTTAAATAAGCCGAGAGGATTTTATAAATCTCGCCCGTGCGGTAATGAAGCGGCCCTTGATTAGTGTTACGCACAGAGGGAGCAAGTGGGGCCTTCGTAGTAGATAGAAGGTGGGAATTTGCAGCGAAATTAACAACTAGTACACTCACAGAATTAATTTTCGCGGACTTGATAAGAAATCAGAAACCTTTACTTTCTTTAAAGCATGCAAATAATACCCTTATTCTAATGTTCTGGTTGAATTGTAGCTTGGAATTGCTAATGATGGAGTTGTATTTGTTAGGAGCTTCGATATAGATTTGACTAGTTTTCGGGCCCTTGTTCGTCTTGTCCTTTGGTAAGCACTTTTCGCGATGAATTGACAAGAAGAAGAACAAATCCAGAAGATTGGCATTGTGACACAACATATCAGAGACGCATAGGGGACAACTCACTAGCTGCTCCAGATTGAATAATTCGCAGAAAAGCTCAATGTGTCTGCTCACCAGACTCGTAAAAAAAGAATGCCTGAAACCTTGCATATTATACCTACACATAGAAATTGCTCGTACGATGATTTCAGAAGAAGGAATATTTATTAATAATTGATCAAATGCAAACAAGCCCGACGCTAGTGTTATGTCTAGGCACCAGAGTGGAGTGAACTTAATAGGGACCTTTTGGTTGTTTTTTCTGAATATTTTTAGGCTTTTACATAATAGAGACCGTCATGCAATCTGCGGCACAGATCGTGACTTAAGGTGAGTTTTTGGAGATGTCTCCTGGATGCTGAAGGCTTTAAAACCCTGGCAGCTAAAGGACTTCAGATTTTATTTCTTCTTTGGCAACAAGCTCTTACGATATTAACATTTGAAGTTCCAGTATTGTAAAATAATGGAGAGGGACATTTAGATATTCTTGCACTTTCTGGTTTTACAACGGGAGACGAAATTCGCAGATCACTCGGTCGTTACAAGTCTTCCTAGTCCTCAGTTTCTTCTCTGCCTTTGCATCACCGGGTCTTCCATATAACGATCGCCACCGGTTGCCTTCAGAATTCCGTCAGAGTGCACGTCCTCGAGACGCTACACAATGTCAATTTGTAACCTTCTGGGTAGTCTTTCGAGAATACCCAATATCACAAAAAAAAATGGCTTCGGATCTTATGTAGAGGAATTGCACTTTTAAATGGTACAATTGAAATTGTCATTTGACTACTCTTTAATCTTCCTTAATTTTGATAAAAAAGGAGACATAGAAAAAAGAAGGTAACTTTTGTAACCATGAGTGATCATAGGCTGGCCAACAAGCTTTTTTTTTCCTTTTTTTAAATTGAATCGAGAAATGAAAGATTATCTACGTCGTAATGAAACGGACAACACTTTGGTTAATAATATTGAAATATTGACAATGACAAGGGCATCTCAAAAGAGATGGTATGCTGGCAATATCAGCGTTCATTGAAAGTTTAATTGAAGCAATTTATAGAAGACAGGAAACCGCTTAAGAGCTCCACTAATCTCAGCTTCATTTCTGCACTTTCAAGAAGGTTTGCAAGTTGTAAATCATGTTGTGATCTTGGTGTCGTCCATCGGATATCTTGACAGTATAAGGACACACTTTTTCACCACCCAAATGCATAAGATACACCTATCTCCGTTTAGATCATTAAATCAATTTGTTTCACCGAATTAACATGTGCTCTAGAATTCAATTAAACCGTCACTGATTTACGACCTTATCTAGTCCAAGGTTAATCGATTTTTTTTTCTTTCACTTTCAATAAATTTGTAGAAAGTAGATCAGAGTAAACAATAGCACGCGAGTAGACAAGGAAATCATTTGCATTCATCTTAGCCCACGTTTCGATATTTTTATGAATAGCAATCACACGGTAATCGAATTAGATGCGCGTACACACGTAACCTGTTGTAGGGGAATTCCGAGTAGCGCATTGTCAATTACTTCACCGTGTTAAAGGTATGCCATAAAACGCAGTGGATATAGTCTACTCATTAGCTGTCTACCTTTTCATTACGGTTACTTGACGTAGAGTGCAATCGATGAACGCCACATGAGAAAGTATCAGACAGACGCGTTGATCTAGAAATGGCCTCCGCCATCAAACGCTGATCTTAAGTGATCCGCCCAGGGGCAACTGGAGATTTGGCTTTTCACTTTTCGCATCCGATCCTCGATTTATTTGTTCGTTTAGAAGGAATAATGTCAGGAAATTTTTACGTAATTACAATTCTTCGCCACAGAAGTATTTTTTCTCGATGCCATTCTTCAACTTGATCGAGATACCGCCGTCGTCATAACTCTTTTTACGCTGAAGACGGTTATGAAAAAATCTGAAAATCTTAATAAGAAGCAGTTGGACTGGCATAATTGGAGCACAGATGACGGACTCATTGTTTTTTCTGAGAGCTCCCCGATGCATGGAGTGTACGAAGACCACAGACCTCCCCCCCCCCTGGCGTATACATCGATCTGACAACATTAAAAAAAATCTCGTTTTCAAATTTTTCTAAATAATGTGAGAGATGGCGGTTTTCTGCTCGTTTCTTTCTAAATTTCGCGTTGGGATCGTACTACGGCTTTTAATTATAGGAAAAATTCATATTAAGCAACGCCGACCCCGTTTGTGCACTGTCTACCAGGTGAAGATAAAAGAAGTACCAGACAATTGTAACGATTGCATAAAAAATTTAATTTTCGTAGGAGTTAATGATACAGTTTCGCTGGTTTTTAATTTCGCAATTGCAGCGATCAAAGTTGTCTGTGCCTGACATAGAGGAAATGGAGGTTATTCGGTCGGAAGATTCAATCCAGGATAGATGGTGATTTGAGAATGTTTTGATTTGCGGCGTGTCTTTCCCACGATGATGCTGGAAACGTAGCTTTGGATTAGAGCTGACCTCGTCGAATTTATGCGTCGTGATATGATTAATTTGTACGTAAAGGCCTTTCTGATGACCATAGATCTACAGATATTTTGATTTTTATACAAATTCAGTCAAGCTGCGAAAATTGTTACGTTTTGTCTACGCATTTTGAAAACAATATAAGGTCGCTTCTTTGAATTTTAATGAAATTAAGGTTAAATTTACAATTTCAAGATAGCAGAGACGATTAACGATTTTTTAATAGAGTTCTGATAGGAAGGCTTTGATTATGAAATTATGAGCCATTGTTTGTTAGCAAAGAAATTTCGAAGGATCCTTCAGCAATCTTGAAAGATGACACTAAGGGTCAGCACAAATTTCTCTGCCTTTTCAGGAGTAGATAAAATGCTTTAATTACGAATGGGAGATTCTTTTCTTTGCAAAACTAGACGCACGTAGGTAGGAAAGGGGCTCTAGTAGGGGATTCAATGGTCCGTAGACAGTGCTTGGGTTGTCCATGTTAAGGACTTTATACGTGAGTAGGGGGGCGGGCAGTCTGGGCGGAGGGGTAAAATGAAATTGCGGATGTGAGGTATTCCAAATTGTTTATAAGCTCAAAATTAAAAACCCCTAACCAAAAACTACTTGAATTAGGCAAAGAGGAAGTGGGGGCCATTATCAGACTTCTTATAAGATACCGTGAGCTAGGGTATCGAAACTATTGTATGGTCTCTAGTGCAAGCAATACGTTACTGCAGAAATTGACTGAAGAGCAACTTGTTTCTTGTCTCCATAATTCAACATTTTTGTGGTGAAATTTTAAAACAATCTTACAACGTGGTCATGGTCATAATGAATATCTACCGTCAATTTTAGATGGTTAAAGGTGAGACAGAGGCTCAGATTCTCCACTATTACGGAGCTATTGTGGAAATAAGATACAGGTACTATTGTTCTGCATTTATTGAGCCTAAAAATTGGAACACAATTGGGCTAGTATATCGGGAAATTGAAAATTTGCAACCTTTAATCAAGCGCGGGATATACAAACGTGGTATGTAGGCTGCTATCACCAACAAAGATCCTTTTTCTGCAGTGATGCCTTAATGTCGGTAAAAGGAGTGGTGGTTAGTGGTTTTGAAAAAAGTTCCAGGAAAAATGTGTTATTAGGCTTAAAATTGTTGGAAGACGATTTTATCTTATTTCAGGAGCTAGAGCAATTTAAACGAAAAATATTTCTGCTCTTTCATATGAGGATCAGTGCGTGTAGATCTGTATTTTATATGAAAAGTTTACGTTCAATATTTTTGAAAATCATTTTCAACTTTAATCAGAATAAGCACTCTTCGTATCTGCGACATTTTTCTAACGGTATTGAAACTGTAATGAAAAAATACTTTTTCCATAGAAGCCCTGGTTTTTAGAAACAACAAACTCTTCGAAGGCCTTAATTACAGAAGTTCTGCTTTTAAACATTTTCTGATGCAAGATTGATATCAAACTTCTGAAAAGGTGAAAATCTGTTGCAGAGATATCTGCAGGGTAGGAAGGTTAAGGGAGAATTTTATAGTTTAAATTTAAAAGTTTCTATGCAGTAATTTCTGAAGTGTAAACTCTTGCATTATCATCAAGAAGAATACGTCCATATCGATTGGAGTAATGCAGACTGCTTTCCATGGAATTTTTGGTGCATAGGGTCTGTCTGGGAGCGATAAGAGTCAATGGCTCCTCTTGGTCGAAGGAAGGAATAATAAGTTTAGTGACTTAGTACCAAATCTTACCAGAGTCCATTTTGGGTAGGATTTTGAGCTTTCAAACGTTCATCAATTTTTATAAATTTGCAAGTTTGTTAAGTTGTAAAGCTTTGTTTTATTTTCCAACTCTTGGTCGTTCAGTATTTATTTAAAAGATTAAAAAAAACTTTTTCTAGAGCGTAAAAACATGCTTTTTTTTTAAATCTGAAGCTTTACTTAAACAGACTTTAACGAACTTTAACAGGTTTGCTGCCCATCACACACATATACGTGAAGCTTTTAAGCTCTCTCTTATTAAATGCATTTTTGCATGCATTTTTCTCACGAAAATGTTTCTACTAAATGTGGCAGTGAATCTGTTAAACCAACCACTCAATTATACTCTCAGAAGACCATCAATTACCATAACCTTCTATGTTTGTTAGAAACATTTAGGAGCAAGTTTTGGAGGTTGATTTTTATCGAGCCAATCCCAGTTTCGCTTCTCGTCATCGAAAAAGATCGACTTTACCTCACATTTTCTTCAAGAAAGGATGATTTCTGTTTCTTAAAGTCAATAAAGAGAAAATTTTCCAAACAACTGAACCCTTTATTTTCGTTCAATGGGAAACTTATTTGCCGAATTTTATATCTTCATAGTTGTGCCAATAAGGACATGAAAAATGGTAGAAACGCTGAAGGAGACGAAGGGAATTTTAATGGAGGTACACTTTTTATGAAGCTATGTCTACATAGGAAGGATATGGAATTGTAGATGTTCAGAAGATTGGATCGGGATGAGGTGGAAAAGTTGGTATCTTTGGAGGGAGTGAAGAAGGCCATATGCAACTCCGCAATCTCAAAATCTTCAAGCCTGGATGGGATATTCTCTACCTTACTAGAGTACTGCTAAGAGGACATTTTACACAACGGTTTGAAGGAATACATATTTATCACCTTGTTTGGTTGCAATCCACTGGTAAAGTGGATGTGAAATGAATATTAACTTCCCATCGAAACCAGGGAAAATGGATTACATCGAGGAAAAATCCTTTAAGCCGGTCAATCTGGTATGCCCTCTATTGAAAGCAACGGAAATGGTGTTGATGCACCAACTAAAATGCACGGCGTTGAGGAGATATCCCCTAAATGTAAATCAGCATATCAAATTGGCAAATTAGGGGCCGATCATAGGTCTGAAAAATAAACTTTTTTGGGATTTTTTTTTTGAAGTAGTGCTCAAGCAAACATACCCAGCTTGAAGTACAAAAGAAGAGCTTAGTGATTACGATCTAGGACTATAATCGTGTGCTCAAATATACCGAGAAAGTACTAATAATTAAGATACAGTGAAATTTGCAATAGCACTAGCGAGAATTTAATTGTATATCGTTACGGTGGCCCGCACAATAACTCTGACTAAATCATTATTAATACGGGCAATATAATCTTCAAGCAATCCAACGTGTATGTAATCCCCACATAAGTGTACCTAAGCGTCAAGTTATTAATGAAAAGGCAAAAAAGTAAGGGATCTAACACTGACTCTTGTGGTACATCGCGGTCAAAGTTATATTGTTCGCTTTCACCTGCTGTCGATGTTTCCTTAAAAAAGTCCAAACTAGAGTGGTAGATGACTTCCTGGAAAGGTAAATAGGGGTTAATAAGTATATTCAGAAGGGTACTATAAATCACACTATCAAAAGGTATTGAAAAATCAAATGAAACCAACACAATAACTTTGTTGTCATTCAAGACTTCTCTAATATCAGTGATTATTTTCAGTAAGGCTGGCTCACCACTTTAGAAACAGCGAAAACTGCAAAAAAAAACAAAGACTTGGAGGAAGGGGGAAATTAACGAACAAATTAGTTAATGAATTGACTGTTATTATAGTTTCGCGAGAAGAGGAAACTCCGACTGCAAAGAAAAAAGTAATTTGGGGCACATTTTCCCATAAACTTTCAACGACAGAAAACCCTCAACATCATTCTTGCAATTCCGAACTGAATTTAAGAACTTTAGTTATATTTATTTCTTATTATTTTTAGACACGTTAGGGCTAGCTATGGAGGTAAAGTACTACAATTTATATAGTATCTAGCTTTTATCTTAAAGTATGAATGCCTAAAATTTGTAACTTCAGTGCATGTTTACCAAAGATACCTTAGCCCTTTTACTCAACTGATCAACGGATAGATTTGTCACGCTTTTTCTTGATATTACCTGTTTACAGCAGTATTTGGCTTTTGGTGATTATTATTAGAGGACAAAATGCAGAAAAGCATAAAACCATATATGCCGAGAGCTCCGAGGAACCATGGACTCTTTGGTACCAAATATGCTAAGAGTCACATGTTCCTGACAAACAAATGGCCTATAACAGCGATAACAGGGCAGTACAAATGCATGGTGGATTTACTTGGTAATGTATTGATTTTATAATTCAGATGATAGTTTTTTAAGATATTCGCATTTCTAGGGAAGAATCATGAATTCCTCAAATACGAAAGATTGGCAGACAAGAAACGTAAAAATAAAATTTTGAAAAACCTGAAGGTGGAGTGCCATGATGGAAGAATTAAATTGAAACAAGCTCTCTACGGCAATACCCAAAGGATTAAAAACCTCCTTCAGAATCATAGAGAAATGCAACGGCTTTACATGATGATGCCTCCTTATATGGTGGTGGAAAATATAAATCAAAAAACATTTGTCAAGAGAAAAGAGAGAGACAGGCTCCGGTACAGAAGGGATCAGTTGACCACAAAATATGAAAAAAAATTGGTATATGGTAATTTTTAAATGAAAAACACTTTGTTGGGATTGAATTTGTAGATGGACCTTTCCAAACTTGAGGATCGGATTAAATTTCAAAACGAATTTATTTTAGAAGAAGAAGTTGCCGCTAAAAAATGTCGAAAGTATCTGACCAATTCACAAACACGTCTGCAGGCTGTTAGAGTTATAGGACGCGCCTATAATAGGATTATTCACACTCTAAGGCAAGATGCCATCTACTATGAACCAGTTTTGGATTCACTGCAACATGATATTGAGGAACAGTCAAATTTTATCACTCAAGTAATAGATTTGGGGTTACCAGCAACGGATAAGCTTAATAAGCTAACTGAAGAGTATAAGGTACCTTTCGGGTTGTTTTTTTTAATGATTTGTCTTTATTTTCAATAAAATTTCATTTTAGAGATTGGAATTACACACACGAAAACGACTTCAAGCAAAAATAGCTGTTCTGTCTGCCTATAGAAAGAAACTTCGGGACGATGATGCTGAAATAAAGAATTTAATTAAGAAAACTGTAAGTAAACTTATTGTAATAGTTTTTTTTGTATGGGAATGCTTGGATTTTAGTTATTCCGAAATTCAGAATTTTGACTTTGTTCTTTGAATTACAATTTAACTGAATTTGGAGTTATTAAATTGATTTCAAAATTCTAAATTTCGTCCGCAGTGTTTTAGGGGTATTAAGGATATCTTCCGCTAAATCGGAAAACAAGGCAAATGGAACGAGTATAACTCGTAAAACGACTATTTTTTCTAGTAATGAAATTAGGCGTTAAAAGAAATTTTGTTAAGCTTTTTGTGAAAAGAATGAAGTGTTTTGTGATGTTTCGAAACTTAGGAAGGTATTGTCGGTCGATTATTGTAGGAATAGGCAAAGATCTTTGAAGAACCCAAATAGACATATCTTCAGTCAGGGTGGCCAAATTAGAACTTTACAACCTAAAATTTAAATTATTTTTACAATAAATGAAAAGTCTCCCCTATTTACCGACGAACTGAGAACCTTAAGGAATAAAAGGAATAAACTCTGGAAAACTTTTCTCAAAACCAGAGATCCTCTGGATCACCAAAACTTTGCTGCGCGTTTCAATGAATTCAAGACTCAATCAATCGCTCTCTATGAGGAGTATATTATTGATGTCCGTGATAGAGTATATTGTGATCCATGCAACTTTTATAAATTTGTCAATATTAAGAGAAAAGTTGACAATTACTCTACATCTCTCACTTTTGAAGGCCGTTCCAGCAATGACACACATGAGATTTGCAATATGTTCGCCACATTCTTCCAGAATGCGTTTAACCCTTCTGATTTTGAGCCGGATGTTAATAATTTTACACACAGCGACAGTCATTTGAGTGCAGCTGGTATATCTTCGTTTATCTCTGATGATATTATTATTGCCCATATCAATGGGCTGGCTTTTGATTTCCGGCTTTAGTAATAATCTGCAAACTGACTGTATTTACACAGACTTCAGTAAAGCTTTTGATAAATTGTTACATTCGATCATTATGCTGAAATTGCAGAGGCTTGATTTTCCCGCCTTAATATTAAAATGGTTCCATTCGTATCTCTGCGATAGAAGCTATCAGGTGCTTTTTCGTGGTTCTCTGTCTAGAGTCATAGAGGCTACGTCTGGGGTGCCTCAGGGTAGTCATCTTGGTCCTCTTATTTTTGTCCTTTCCATTGATGATATTGTTCAGCTCTTGAAACACTCCAGAGTTTTAATTTATGCTGACAATATGAAGATATTCTCCTTCATTAATAATATTAATGACTGCGCTTCTCTTCAAGAAGACTTGAACACTTTCTTCTCCTGGTGTGATCACAATCAAAGTAACACAGATGGGACCGTGGGAAAATTTTAATCTAAGTGAGAAGAGATTGGTTCAGACCAGATGCAATTGAAGTTTGGCTAAAAGAGTTGAGTGCCAGACTCAATCGAAGGTTTTAGAGATATCCAATGCACCCGCGACTAACCAAAATTATGTAGACTGTGATACCACTAATGAATCTCCTCAAACCACCACTTGAGCATCAGTCATGAAAACCACATTGAGGCTTGCGAGGATCAAAGTTATTGCTGTTGGTCTATAATTGGAGAGATTATTTGCCTCTCTCTTTTTGGGAATTGGCTGAACATGAGAGAGTTTTCATGATAACGAAAACATAGCCTTGAAATGGGACGAGGTGTAGCACTTCAAAAGCAGGAACAAGATACCATCAAAGTACGCAGGTATTTTATAAATTTCACTCATACGGAAATAAAGTTTCTGTGGACATATTTCCATTATGGATGAGAGTGATATAGCAGAAGTAGTAAAATTGAATTGAAATCTATCAGTAAGATCACAAATTTTATATATTATTGGGTATTTGGACTGAACTAAAAGCAATCAGCAGATATCAAGTTAGCTTCTGGCTAGTTTGGTAGGGAAGAAAATTTATTAATACCTAACCCAGAACTAATAAATCAAGTACGTATGTGGATTTTAGAATACCAATAATTAGAAATTATAATTAAGAAATATAATTGACATAAATCTCGAGAGTAAAATGTTCAGCAATTCGCCATAAGGCAAGGTGAAGCAAGAGGATCGGATCCTTTTTCGGTTTTGGTCTTTCTTGTGTTGGAACTGAGCAAAAAAAAGCGAGGTACCAACTATTTATTTACTCCACGTGAAAATAAAGAAAGTAAAGAATAAAATTAGTGAAATTAAAAAGGATTAAAAAACAGAGGGGCAGAGAAACGAATGAATTTCCCATAACAATTCTGACATTCTGTCCATGTTTTCTAATGCAGGATGACTTTACTGTAGAACCGAAGAGATATAACAGGGAAACTGAAAGTATGCTAGATTTAAAAAACGAGATGGAAGATATCGAGAAAGTTATAAAGCATGTGAAGAATGCTACATTGTGTTCAAGAGCAAAATTCATTTATCCTATGTAAGCATCTCCAGAAAGTTTCGAAAAATTATTACATAATATAAAATTGCCTCGCTTTTTCAGAATGAAGAAACAAGTGGAAGATAATAATCGTCTTGAAAAGGAACTATCCATCCAAGAGAAACACCGAGATGTCCTATCTGAACAGGAAGGACGAGCCAAAGTAATGCAACATTTACTGGAACATAATCTGAGTGCTGATGAAATCGAGTAGATTCCTTTAAATAGGCTGTGCTATGGAACAGGTAATCAAGTAGTTGTCTTTTTCAGGAAAAATAATACAATTGAAGAATTGCGTCAAAATTGTATTGTTCAAAGAAAAATGCAGAACGAGATAGATGAGTACATTAAAGAGCGCGGAGAAGTGTTTGCACTTTTGAGGTAAACAACACATTTGTTTTTTGAACATGTCTTATTGTTAATTTCGTCAGATTTTCGGCTTATCAAATTATTGATACTCTACGACATGTTGGAAAGTCAATTCGTGGAGTTCTCAGAATATATCCAGATCAAAATCTTAAACTGCCACTCTTATGGTTTGATAATCGAGAAATGAAAAGTTTTCCTCCTTATCCCTACGAAAACAACAGTATGTAGATGATGAAATGTTTTAGGAACTCTTGAATACAAATCCCCTTTCAGCTGATAAACTAATTCAAATCGCTACTAACAAAATCAATGAACTAATGGCAGCTTTTAAAGAAGACAAAACTGAAGAGGAACTGCAACAGGCTAAAGATGAATACCATAAAGAGTATCTCAAGAGTCTGATAAAAGATGATGAACTTGCAGACAAGGGATCTGATCATACACGTAAGCAATTAAAAAAATTTTAATTTTTTCCATTTTCCAGAATAATATTTTCAAAATATTTATTGTGTAGCACTGCTTGAAGGGCTTTATTCGGATAGAGCTGATCCAAACGTCCCCAATCGAAAACAAATTAAATCACAGAGTGCTCAAATTGTCGAAGAATTTTCAAAGAAGGATGAATTTTAAATTCTGTGTAGTTTTTTTGCAATGTGAAATTCATGTACATATTTCTATTTGTAATAAAAATTCTAGATAAATAGTGCTCCATTGGACGCCCATTTCAGTAGCAATGTAGAGCTAGAAAGACCTACTAACGCCGGTCAGGTGGTGTGTGCTGGTCTATGTTCTTAAGAAAGAAGAAGAAAGAGAGCTAGAAGAGAGGGCAAAGCACTTCCGATCGATGCGTCCCTGAGACCACGGCTCAGGATCAGGACATACAAGAGAGTAGCATAAATGTCCGCCGTGGATTCACTTCTCAAGTAAAACAATGATCTCAAGGAGAGATTTGCGTGTCTATTTCTGTTCAGAAAGGGATCTACACTGCGGTAGTGGAGGCACGGGAGATAAATTCTGCATTCGGAGAGGGTACATGTAATGAGCAAGCCATTCGCCGTTGGTTCGTTTAATTCAATACTGGGGACTACCGGATTGAAGATGCGCTTAATGGGGAACCCTCAAGGCTGCTGTGGAAGAGGACTCATCAACAACTGTTCGGTGACTCGTACAGAACTTTGATGTATCTAGAATCGAAATAAGTCCCCATCTAGAAGCTATTCACAAGGTGAAGAAGTTGGAAAGGTAAGTACCCCACTAAATCACCGAACCCAACAAACCTTTTGGCATGGAAGTCGCCGTTTTTTTGGTTAATCAGCAAGAGAAGGATCCCTTTTTGCGTCGAATTGCCACCTGCGATGAAAAATGGATCCTCTGCGATAAGCGAAATAGAACGTGGCAGTGGCTGGATGCTAATCTAATTCCTGTGCAGGCTTTTGCATTCACGAGAGGTTATGGTGTCTGTATGGTGGACCAGTGAGAGTATTATTCCTTTATGCCACCTGCATTATTCCTTTCTCCCACCTGGGCAAGCAATTATTGCTGATTCCTATTGTGCGTAAATTAAAATAATGTTTGAAAAATAGCCAGCTTAGGTCAATAGGCATGAGCCTATCTTGTTGCACAGTAATACGTGGTCAGATGTCGCATAAAAGACCTATATAAAAGTTGACACAATTTGGATACGAAGTATTCCCTCACACATCATATTCACTTGAGTTTTCTCAAACAGATTACCATCTCTGCCGTAGCTAAGAGCCAGAAATGCTTCCATAATGACGCGGAGATAAAATCTGCTTTCGAGGACTCCATCAACAACAAAAGCCCAGATTTTTACACAACAGAGATAACTACCCTTACAACCTGTTGGTCTGTGAGACCTATGCGCTACGTGCACAAATAGTACTTTTGACGACTCAATGTATCTCCTGCATTGATCAACCTTATTTGTAAGGATCTTTTCAGAAGTGTTCATTTTAACGAAATGGACAATGGAATATAGTATCACATATTTGAGTATGACTGTCCTATGTCCTTTTATTCTGAAGAAGTCTCAACAGTTGGGATTATCTAAATGTTCCAGAGACTTTATCATACATAGAACTGTGTGGCGATCGTGATCGATATATATTTTATTAATATACTAGTTCATAGAGTACCCAATAAAGCATCAATGCGTCCTTGAACCATGTCTGTTGACTCTTCTTGGATTATGCGAAAAAGTGCAACCAATAGGAAGATTCTTTTTTAGGTTCCAAATGGAGTGACACATTTCCAGTAAACGCCGTCATCGAAGATCTTATAAATGGCAATGAGATCGCGCACGTTTTACCGAGATTTACTTCTTGCAGTACCAGTGGCACATTTTCTGGCATGTATGATATAGGGGATTTCTGTGATGACTTTCCCTTGATGTTTAATTAGTATCGATGAAGC